>JAYMTC010000967.1:0-10167 GCA_036897605.1 Melianthus villosus
ATTTTTAACTCTAACAATGTAAGTAAAATTTAACTTAATTTTTTATTTATTAAATTAACTAAATAATTTTATTTATTATTTAATTGACCATGTAATACAAAGTTTTTTTTTATTGATCAGAGAAAATTGTAGTAAAAAAGACGTTCTTCAAATTAACCGCTTAATCATTTTTTTCGTTTTTTACATAATACCGTAAAAATAACCTGATAAATTTTTTTATCCTATAATATTTTCTGTCTTTTAGTTGTCTTGATTAAAAAATAAACCAAAGTTATTCTCATTAGTAGCAATTTTAAAACTTTGCCCAATTAATTTGTCAAAAAAAAATACTCAATTCAATTTGGGTGTTCGGTAAATCAAGTATTATTTATGACGTGTGACACCTAAAAATTAAATTCACTTGATTAAAGTTCATTTATTTTCTTTGCACAAGAAAATTGATAGAACTTTGTATTTTCAGGCCATTACAGCCGTCAATGAAAGAAGGCAATCAGCAGCATACGCAGTTGAAGAAGGCGACAAGCGGTTGTAAATTCATCTCCTCTCTCTCTCTCTCTCTCTCTGCTACTCTGCAAGTGTACCCAAAAACTTGTCATCTTCTTCCTCTTTCCTTCTTCTCCCTTTTTTTCACTCTAACCATTATTATTGAACTCTTAAAAATGTCAGTTCCAATTCATATTCCACTAAATCCACCCTTTTCTCTCCCCAAATCACACTAATCCCATCCGGGTCTTCGTCCAGATTCAAATCCATCATCTGGGCACTCAACCAATCTCCAAATCAAACGAAAATGGAGGAATCTGCTGGCCTTCATCGAGCATTCGACAATTCCGCCGTTGAGCTTACAGGTAAAGTAATGGTGGTCGGCATAATAATCCTCTTTTTAGTAGTCATATTTGTACTATTTCTCCATCTTTACGCCAAATGGTTATGGTGGCGCACCGAGGACGGCACCGTCCCTTCACGGGAAACTCGTCGTGCCCGGCGGCGGTTTGTCTTTGTACCGGGACAAGATTCCGAGGTTACCACCCTCCGAACAGGGCTCGATCGCTCAGTTCTTAGGTCTTTACCGATTATATTGTTTAAAGTTGATGATTTTAGTGATGGATTAGAATGTGCTGTTTGTTTGTGTGAGCTTGTTAATGGTGATAAGGCTAGGTTATTGCCTAAATGTAAACATGGGTTTCATGTTGATTGTGTTGATATGTGGTTTCAATCACACTCTACTTGCCCTCTTTGTCGAAACCCTGTTACAGAATCATCTGTTTCTAACACCGCCATTGATGAACAAAATCTTCAACTAGCTGAAGAAAATGGTGGTAATGGAAGTAATGCTGGTAATTTGTATGGGACAAACTCATGCCGTAATTTTCCCACAAATGTATTGTTTTGGGGTAATAATATTCAGGTTACCTCCTGTGGAGCTTGTTTGGAAGAGGGTCCTTCATCCTCGAATGGAAGTGAACCAGATGGGGCGTTGGCTATTGAAATTCAAAGGCAAGTGAGTGCTAACAGGTTTACTGAGGAAGAAGAAATGAAGTCACCAATGGCAACAAGATTGAGGTCATTGAAGAGGCTATTAAACAAGGAGAAAAAAGTTGCCCCGTGTAGTCCTAGCTGTGTTGATGTTGAACAAGGAGGCTGAGGACATTAATCATTTGCAGCAATTTAGGTGTCTATGGTTGAACGAGGTGATTCTGCATCAGTTAATTATCACAAAATCACATTTTTCAATGCAATGTCAAATCGATCATTTTATTTTCGAGAATTTAGTTCTTTCGGCTTTTAGGATGTAAATATTGGGTGGTGGGGATGAGAGTGAACCATTGTTCAGATGCATTATCTTCAGTTTCTTGTTATTGTTGTTGTGGTGGAGGCTTTGCTGGTTTGCAGCACGAGTGAATATTTTATTTTGGCAACATAAGTGACTTCTCTGTGTTAATTCTACAGATACTTCCTAGATTTAAGTATCCTTCTCATTTTATGGCACGTTGAAATACGTCTATAGAACATCATCGAAGCTTTTAGAACTATCAGTTTAGAGCCATCTATAAATGCTTAATTGTATAAACAAGTCTTCTTAATATCCGCATACATGTTAAAAGTTTGGCATAAAAAATCGTACAAAATTTAAAATCTATTTTCGAATCGTGTATATATAACTGTTACATATATTTCTCATATAAATAGTATCTAAATTTTAACTTTTGATCATGTGGTATTTTATGTTATTAAATTATTTTTCATTTTAATATTTGTATTATATAATTTACTTTATCAATACTATCATGAAAAATTTAATAGTATGTCTCAAAATTCGGTGCACAATTAAGCCAATCGAGAAACGTAAAATTCGGGAACTGTGACAAGCTTTCGGCCAAGAATCCCCTGAACGAACAGCATCATAATAGCATTGAGAGTCAATTACGGGATCTTTTAGTACCGGCTTTAGCTTTAAGATTGTCTTTGAATTTTTATTAAAGCTTAATTTCATAATTGGTATTTAAATTTAAGTGTTTTGATGAACCTGGTATCTTTACTTTTAAATTGACTTACACGGTATCTTTATTATTCAACTTATTCTATATTTGATTTTTCATTCAAAATTTTCTATTTCCGTCTAAACTCCCAACAAAGTAATAGAAAATAGAAAATTATAATGGGAAATAGAAAATTTTGGACGAAAGACTAAACATAGAATAAATTAAATAGTTAGCAAATTTGAAAGTAAAAATCCTGAGTTAAGAACGCTTAAATTTGAGTACCTATTATAAAATTAAATCTCATGATAAACCCCTCTTAATACTCTATATATCACTGTTTTTTTAAACTCCCAACATACCGCATATAAATAAATAATAATTTTACCACTGAATTATCCCTTCTGGTCACTATTTTTCAAAATTATATCAAACAAAGTAAGCAGGACCAAAGGCCATGGCATCACGAGAGCTATTGAGCCTTCGGAGACACATATGCATAATATGTCTCGTTCTCCATTTTTGTTGTGACGAGTGGCCCAGACATTGAACGTCGCCGCTGTCTGGGGTATGTTAGACTAGTACCCCGATCACTAAGTTGTCGTAAATTTAAAAAACCAGCATAGTTTCGAGGCTCCTTCCTAAACTTGCTCTTTCTACCAAATTTCCACCATGGAAACATACTAGTTGTCCATGATTGCTTGCTCTTCTTCTCTTCTTTTGATATGTTTTTACCAACTTGTTCGAGATTTGGTGACAAAGTCTCCAAATTCACTTCTCTTGCATCTTCCAAGAACTCGTAACGTAGATAATCATACATTTGTTAAATATATATTAATTAAATATTTATCTACTATGAATTCATACTTTATAAATATACTATTAATTCTAATTTTCAGTATAAATTGAATTTAACAAGTAGGACTAAAATCAAATAAACTTATTCATAGCATTATCTATTATAAATGAATCTTCTACCATTTGATTCCGTACGACTAAATAATTGAGTAATACACTTGATAAATAGTTTAGAAAGTCGAGTGAATACTTAGATAATTAGTTTATATGGATCAGTTCACGGTGACCGAGGATTAGGAGAAGAGGTCTGTCCTTTTGGTCGCAGTGACCAGTGACCAGGCCTGGCGACTGTTTACAAAAAAACACAGGTCTCGCAAAGTGTGAGACACTATGTATGGAGCTGACGCATGTTCAGTATCGGAAGGTCGAGGAAGTTGGTATCCTGATTACAGGAAGCCGAATTGATTCTTTAACGTCAGTGATCAAATTAAAAAATATATATATCATAAATTGTTTGTTTACCTGAGAAAAATCAAACAGAGGATTTAATCCATATTCACTTGTCTCATGTTTCTGGTTTATTGGAGTGTAGTGTTCTTCATATCTCACCTGACAGTTATGAATCCAAACATCAAAATCACTATAAAAAATAAGAAAATTGAGATCAACCCAAAAGTTTCCTCGAGAAAATTGTTGTTATAGGAGGAAAAAAGAGAAAAGGTTTGAAATAAAATGGGGTCTTAGAAACACGACATTGATTTGATACAGTTAAGTCTAAATTTTTAGAGTTGAAAATATTAAGTAGTTAGGATTTAAATTATCGTAAACTGTTTGGTAATTAATGGATAAGTTTAAGAAAATATCAATTTATTTAAGTTTAAGATTTAAGTAATATCATTTTGACTTAAAATATGATCTTATTTTTAGGACATTGTGAATGAAATAAGTAATAGACATTAACATTAACAACCAAATAAAATATTAAAATGTCTTAAATATTTCATGTCGTTAAACTTAAAATTAATAATTGAATTATAAAGTAAGCTTTAAGCTATTGCATTCTAATTATTATGATAACTAAATTTATCTTATATATGAGTATTATCGATTTCAATTTTTGAATGTTCCAAATATTAATAACTTTATCTATACCATATTTAATTTTAATAATTATGAATTAAATTTATTTTAACAGACAAATCTAAAAATAAATAAAAATATTCGTTCATCTAATTTTAAGCTGACTTAAAATATTATCTTATTTTTAAGACATTTTGAATGAATTAAGTGATATGCATTAACATTAAAAAACAAATAAATTTTATAAAATATCTTAAATACTTAATAAAACGAAAATATTGTTGTTTTTGAGTAAATATATTAGTTAGTCATCAAACCATTTGGAGACGTAATGATAATGAATCTCATAGTGGCCCCAAAAAGCACAATGCTTGTTAGTAAGGGTATAACATAGCCATGATGAAGAAACATGTAATTATTAAAAATGTGTCTAAACTAATAAAATAAAGTTTTTTAATAGAGCCAAATGGTTGTCCAATGTCAAAAGTTAAATTACAAGAGCGTAGGTTAAAAATATACAATACAAAATAAATTAATAAAAGTTGCAAGGAAATTTAAATATTAAAGAAAAACTGAACTGATAGGAAGTTAAAAACTTTTTTTTATTTGTTTAATAGATACAACATAAAAAAATATTGTTTTATTTGAACTAATTAAAATTGAAAGTGTCGTAAAATATTCGGAGAGGTAAATAAAACATGCTTTCTAATTAAAATAAGTTTTAAATTTTGTTTATATTTATATGCATAACGTTAAAAGCTTGAATAAAAAAAAAGTATTTTTCACTTATACATATGCATTTTTTATGTGTTAATGCTAGTAAATTATTAAAAGTTGCAACAAAATTTAAATTACAAAGAAAAAATTAAATTGATGGGATTCTCAGAGTTTGCTGTATCTTTTACATTAGAATCAATTTTTCAGTTTCTTCCAGTCAATTTATCCCACAGATTTATACATTTTTGCCTTGAGCAACATGACTATGAAAAGGAGGATTTGAAGTCTCAAACATGTATATTAACATATTAAACTGCTTAATTTTGATCTACAGGCAGTTGGACGAAAAGAATATCAAGGAAAATCGCTGATAACTCAGCTTTGTTGGCTTGTTTATTATCGAAGAAACCAACGAGTCCTCAATTTTAGTAGTCAGATGTATCTGGGACATCTCGCTGTGCTCCTCCTTGATCATTTCCAACGGTTCTTTTGCTCATGTTTGCTCGTTGCACTAAACGAACCAAGGCTTGAACAACCTCAGACATTGGTGGTCGAAACTCGGGCTCCGGCTGTCAAGTATCAGAAATCAATAATCCATCTATGTGATAAATTGTAGATGATGAAAATAATAGAAACACTATTAGACACCTTGGTGTTAGTTACATACTCAGGAGTTCGAGATTCCAATTCTGTTAACCTGAGACCTGAGTTCACTTGGCAATTTACCTCGTGAAGCCAACACTCGGGCAATATTTTCGTATATGACATGAAAGTTTTTAACTTCTACTCAATCCTAAAGCATAGTCATAAATATTGTTCCTTAAAGTAGCTGAAACATAACCGTAACACCCAACTAATGCGTTCTGATTTATGTAATACCTGGACACAGAGAGCAATCACATCTGCAAACCGTGAGAGAGATTTGACTGGGTAAAGACCCTCAAGTGCAGGATCCACCATTTTACCAAGAGCGTCAATGTCATGGAGCTGCGGTGTTGCCCATCGGACCAAAGACTGCTCGGGTCTTGCCCTTGTGCTGTCAAAAGACATCAATCCAGTCATTATAAAGATGCAAACTGATTTTCCCTTCAATTTTCAGAAATTGCATGGAGAAACAAGTTTGCATATCAACACTCACCTATCAAAAGGTTTGCGTCCAGTTAGAAGCTCAAGCATAACGACTCCAAAACTGTAAACATCACTCTTAAGAGTATATTGACCGGACATGGCAACCTCTGGTGCACTGTATCCAGACCCTGCATTATGGTTCAGTGCCTGCACAGGAAAATGACTCAGAATGCTATCATGCTGCACCAGTTCGGAGATCAATTTGAAGTACTGCCAATGATGTGAGGTACATATTTTGATAACACGTATAAATGTATAAATGGCCATTGGATGCAAAAGACAGATAAATCTTTTAAAACCGATGAGGATATGACTTGTTGCATCTTATATATTGAGTGTCCTAAGGAAACTAACAACTAGGAACTTAAAAATAACACGTGGGACCTAACGTAACATATAATATAAGCAAAGAACTAGAATTTTGATGCATTATCGGATGTTACTAGCATATACATAATGTTGGAAGGGATTTAAGTTTACCAGATCTTCATTGTGGACAAAGGCTCCCAGACCACAGTCTGAAAGGTGAGGGTTGAGCTCCGAGTCCAATAGTATATTTGCTGACTTGATATTGTTGTGGACAACTGAAGGTGAGCAAACTTCATGCAGGTACCTGTAAGTTTCCCGTAAATACGAAGAGTCATCAATCTAGTTTGCATAGACTGCCCAAACTGAATCCTCTTTAATATGTGTAATTGAATTTTTATATTAAATTATTCAGTAGCCAGACATACAGAACCACATTTTTTTTTATCAATTTCAGAATGCCGCTGTGTTTCTATGTCATTTAGAAGTGTTTCACGGTATTCAATCTTCCAGACTTTTTAAATTTTGTACTTATAAAATGAAAGAAAAGAATGGTTACTCGAGCTTCAGAATGTGAGCCCCCACAGATAGCTTCAGAAAACGAGGCAATAATCCACCAGTAAATTTAAAATGAACTAAAAAAGGATTTGTTATGCCCATTTGTTCATAATCTACTTACTCTAGTGCACGTGAAGTCCCCAAAGCAATCTTGACTCGGGAGTTCCATATCAATGGCTTGCTGTATTCATCGGATAGATGCAGGGAGGCATGCCGGGGACCACTTTTTTGGGACTCATATATTAGAAGATGCTGTCCATGCTCTGAACAATAACCAGCCAACTCTGTTACATTTGGATGATGCAATCTTGAGATGTCTGACACTATCTCCGTGAAATCTTCAGACAATTCATTACGAATGGTTGATGCATCTATTTTCTTCACAGCGAGAACCTTTAATATTTGAAAAATAAAATAAGAGAACGTTAAAGGATCTTTCAATCCTCAAATTAACTAGAAAAGGTGATTCGGTGGGAAACAATAATATTCTACCTTCCCATCATCAAATTGTGCCCGATAAACACGCCCAAAGGACCCCTCACCGAGAAGGTTTTCAACACTGAAGCTGCCAGTAGCCATTTGTAAGTCTGCTATGGAAAAAGATGACACATTTATGGGTGCTGCACTAGATTTCTTCTTCACGGCCACTGACTTCTTTGAAAATTCTTCTTCATCAAATGATTTGAGTCGATCAATAGGCGGAGGTCTAAGATTCATTGATGCAGGAGTATCAAATGTCTTTGTGTTAATCACAGGTGCAGCTTGTATGGAATTCATTTCTGCAAAACACAACCGAGAGGAAAGAATATTAAAAACTTCACAGGAGAAAGAAAAAACAAAGCAATTTCTAGTATTAGATATTCAATTTCAAATATTAATCGATGAATGTAATTACGTAGATGGTGTACGTATTATTACCATGCACTTCCTTTGAAGCGAGGGGAGTGAAGTCCTGATTGTCATGCTTTTCTATGTCTGAGGATGCCTTACGGGATTTTCTCTTAATTAGAAAGAATGCTACAATTCCCCCAACGACCAAGAGAGATATTACTATTCCTGCTATTCCACCCCCACCTATTCCAGATTTGCTGCTTCCACCATTACCGCTGCCATTTGATGGGTTATTGTTGCTACCAGAGTTATGATTCCGGTTGGGATTGCTTGCAGGAGGCGTTCCAGGTGGAGGTGGAGGTGCAGCCCCCGTGTTCCATGTGTTACCATCCTTCCTGTCATGAAAATTACTCAGATTGAAGTTGTAATAAAAATACTGCTGACCATACTGTGAAATACATACTGCAAGTTAATCTTTTTCAACTGTTCCGGAACCCAGCCTGTAAAACGGTTATTGGCAACATTCCTGAGAAACAAGCACAATAAAAACATAAACACAATATTGTAGAAAGAGACAATTCACAGGTCATTATAAGGAACAAATATACAATTATGCTTACAAATTTTGAAGGGGAAGATTTTCAAGGACATTAATAGTGCCCGTAAACTGGTTGTTTTGCAAATACCTGCAGTAAGTATAATAAGATAACAAGGAAAAGACGTTTTCCAGAATATTTTCAATTAGGATTGCTAGGACATGGAAAATTTCTCAATACTTACAAGTTGGCCAAACTGGAAAGTGAGCTAAAACTCGCAGGAAGGTCACCTGCCAGAGCATTGGAAGAGAGATCCCTGAAGAAAAATATATTATCATGTCACTTTGTCTTTCAGGGAGGCCTTGTCTTTCAGGGAGGCCAACCAACCAAACAATTCTCATAATTTCTTACTCACAATAATAAACGACTCTCACTAAGTTATCGGCATTCAAAAAATTATATGTTATTTGGAGATCTCACATGGTGGATAGGGAAGTAAGTTGTGTAAACACGACATTGACTTGGCCATCGAGCTGATTATGACCAAGGTTTCTACAAGCCAAAATAAAAAGCAAACAGAGTTTAGTTTGAACCGTTGAATAGTTTGATTAAAAAATGAATAGCAGTATATTTACTTACAGGTACTTAAGAGAAGTCATTTGCGAAATGGAATAAGGAACTCCTCCGTTATGGTTATTATTGGCAAGGTTTCTGAAAAGAAAATATCAGTCAACATAAATCACACAATTCATATTCATACAATAAATAAAAGGAAGAAGAACTGATTCATAAATGAAACATACAGTTGCTGAAGGTTTGGAGGAAGTTGATAAGGTAGACTTCCCCCGAGGTTATTGTTGCTCAAGTCACTGCAATAATTTCGAAACCCAAAACATCAGAAGACAAAATGCAGGGAAAACCGATCAGCACTATAAGACCATTCATCTTACAGATTAGTTAACGCTGTCAAACTATCAAGCTGATACCCCAGTGTTCCAGAAAGTCCGAGACCCAATAATGAACTGTTAAAACAGATCACTATATTATCATATATACACATAGATTATATATCAAAATAACCATAAAGGAAAACAAGTAGGACTCAAAAGAAAAACAGAGAAATCACATTTCAGTGACCCTTGAGCCTGAGCAAGTAATGCCTTTCCATTTTTGCCCACACGGATCATCTCCTGATGAACTCCATTGAGTTAGCTGCCCGGGCGAATTTAAAGAGCTGTACATGACTCTTAGTGTAGAAGCTACAAAAAAAACACCGATTAATGTAATTCATTAACTTCCAAGAAATTAAAAATAGAATAGTCTGAACTCTGAAATAATCTTTTGAATGTGACTTCTAAATTGTCATAGATAACATCTAAAATTCTAAATGGGCAATAAAAGGTATGTGTCCCTGTTTTACATATATGTGAGTGTTCATACTAAAACAAAATTAACGCACCATTTATCTACCACCATGAGACCCTAATTGGGGCTGAAATGGTTGATCCTAACAGAGAAATTTGTAACAGTTACAATCACTGATAAAGGTAATTAACCCATAGTTCTATAAGAAGATAACTAATCTTGCCCCTATACAAAACCCATTTGGCAACAGATCACTGTAAACAAGTAACTAAGAACTAACACAAAGAGAGTGAGAAAGATGGTGAAGAATACGGACCATCAGCTGGATCTGTAGCTCCATTAATGGACCTTGGAGTCCATCCCAAAAT
>JAYMTC010000968.1:0-10164 GCA_036897605.1 Melianthus villosus
AAAGATATTCTTAGTTCACAAAATACTTGGGAAGTTATAATTTTTTTCCGCATGTAAGATGTTTTTGTAAAGTATAAGGATAAAATTGTAGGACCATATTTGCAAATTGGCCTATGACGTGCACGATTTTGCCCTATTCCCAATTCTTACAACCACCAACATGATGGATAGAAATCATAATCATCATCATTAACATACCAATTTTTCTCAGTTCGTCCACTTTACCTCTCCCTTCTAGGGTTTTAAGCTTGGGCTTCTTCTCCTGCAGCCATTCTGTGTCAATGGCGAAACCCAAACCGACGCGAGGCCGCCCTTCTCGACCGACCCGTTCCGGTTCGGATTATTCCTCTCAGTCTCACTCCTATTCCGGCTCTGATTCCCCCTCCAGCTCGCGTTCTCGGTCACGATCCCGTTCCCGCTCTGGCTCCTTTTCTTCCTCATTGTCTCCGTCACATAGCGTCAGCTCTCGTAGCGGAAGTCCTCCTGCTCGGAGGAAAAGGTTTAAGATGCCTCTTTAGGGATTTTGAAGTTTTCTTGCTTTGATGGTTTCAATGTCATGTTAGAAGTGTTGGAAAATGGAATATTGAAGCAGTTCAACTCAACTGACTAGAAAATTATGTTGTTTTTTTTGCAAGGGTTTTAATTGTGCCATATTTCGAACACCTTCTACCTAGGCGGCAATTGCAACACAAAACTACACGACCCACTACTTAGTAGGGTAGTGTTTAGTATTAAGGGTGTGACTCATAAATGAGTTGACATGATACAAAAATAATTGGATCATAAATGGATGGAGGTTGACCTGCTAACAAAAATAAAGTTACATTTTAGTAGTATACATTTTATGACAACATCATTTTGTATTTAGAAAAAGCATACGTTTTATTAATTCACATGTAATTATAAGGATACATTTTGTATTGATTTTTCTATTTTGAATAATATAACTAACTAAAAATAATAAACTAATTTATAAATATTAAAACTAAACTGACAATAAAAGGTATATATTATGATTTAGAGTAATATAATATAATATATATTCTTACATCATTAATTTAAATGATTGATATGATACATGAGATGATACATCCCACAACAGAATATGACGGACTCGAAAATCACATTGTTAAATGAGTCGGGTTTGGGTTAGTAATTTGACATGAAACTCCACTTGATATGGCATGAACTATGAAACGATTATAAAAATTGCCGTTCCTACATTTAGCTATTTGGTTACTGAGACCTAGCACTTTTTAAGTTTTAACAAGATACTTCCGTACTATGGTATCCAAAAATAGTGGTTACTGCATTCAGTTGAATCAGATTTCTCCATGATTATTCGTAGTGATTTACATATACTTGAGTTGAATGGGATGATGATATATACAATACAGAGGCAATAAGTAACTTGCTTTTCTTGCATTGATGGAGCACGATATTTCTGCTCGTGATGCATAATAGGAATGTCTATGCATTTACATGTTCATAAACACTTCCAATTTTTGTCATTCTTCCTGATTTTTCATGTAAAAAAGTCTGAACTTTATCATCTGTTTTGAAGTATTTCTTTTTTATTATTGTAGCCCAGCTGAAGTAGGTAAGCGTGGTCGCTCTCCACTGCCACAAGCAAAAAGAGTTTCTCCACCTGCGAGGTATAATTTTAAGACAATCAAAGCATTGAAGTTTCATGCATTGGTATTTTACAGGTTTAGCTGTTTGTGGATAATTTAATTTATTTTTTTTATTGTTATTTAAAAGTTGTATCACCTTACAAATTCGTTTGTTCTTAGTTGGGTGTGTTGTTATTGATTTTGGGGAGTCTCTTCTCCCATTTGTGGCACTAATTCTTTGGTGTTTGTTCTTATGTTATCTTTGTTGTCACTTATTCTAGGAAATCTTCTCCAGTTCCCGAGTCACTTGTGCTTTTTGTTGATTCACTGAGCAGGAATGTAAATGAAGGCCATATGAAAGAAATATTCAGTATGTTCTTCACTTTTGCTTCATAATACTCGACTCTTCCACAGTCACATTGGCTGAATACTGGTACCTCTAACCAGGTCATGTTATCTTCTTGTAGTATGTAGTACCAGCCATTTGCTTGATAGTGGTACCTCTCACCAGTTTAGGTTATCTTATTGTAGTATAGCCCATAGAGGGAAAAAAATAGTGTTTACCTACATTAGATACAATCTTTTTTGATTACCAACTAAATATACCAGATTTCCATGGAGATGTAGTGTATTCACTAATTCATTAGTTCACTATCACGAACAAGGACTACCAATTCTATTTTCCCTATTTATGTGTTTATGAAGAGTGTTGTGCAAAGGCTCCCTTCGAATAGTGTAGAGTAAATGCAGTTTTTGTGATAGTTTATATTGTTGCAAGGGTATTAATACTCAATACAAGGTAAAAATGGAAGGTTGAATATGAGATTTTCCGGGACCATAATCTCCCAAGTACTTTTCGGTTAATTAAGCAAGTACTTCGGGGGTTGAATATTGGAGATTCTCTATTGTAAAGAGGATGCTATATTTGATCACGACGGACTGAATATAATTGACACGGAAGTAAGTCCACTTCAATGGTTTGAGGGGATATTTTTGTGTGCAATATATTAGGTATTGTTATAGGGAGACAGTAATTGATGACTGCCTGCATATTTTGTTTCAATACCCAAGCATTCAAACTGTTCAATTCAACAACTAAAATGAATGAGCAAAGAAGTCGGGGCATATAAGATCAATAATTGACCGCCTTATTTTCTATTGTATGACATGAAGGTTTTAGATACATGTAAGTGGACAATTCTGGATTAGTTTAAATGTTGGTGCACTGCAAATAAAGAACAGATGTTTTCTTTAGCTTATGAGGGACGTTGCCGATTTTGCATGTGAAGAAGTTTAGATTTTATGAAGCTCCTATATGTGTGGTGTTGTGATTTTCATCGACTTTTCAGGTAACTTTGGTGTTGTTGTCAATGTTGAGATAGCGATGGACCGTAATGTAAGTTCATAAGAAGTCAGAATGTGGTGTTGGATTACCTAATTTTTCTCCTTAGTTAAAACAATGAAATTTGATTGATATCAGGTTAATCTTCCCAAAGGATATGGATATGTTGAGTTTAAGACGAGAGCTGATGCTGAAAAGGCCCTGCTATACATGGATGGTGTATGTTTTTTAGGAGATATAGGAGTAAATCGAATTCCATTCATCACACTGTGGGATCTGATATTTGCGTAATCCATTTATGTAGGCTCAAATTGATGGAAACGTTGTTCGAGCTAAGTTTACCTTACCAGCTCGACAGAAGGATTCACCAACCCCAAAGGCAGTTGCTCCAAAAAGGGACACACTCAAAGCTGATTCCATCAATGCTGATGTGGAGAAGGATGGACCAAAGCGGCAGAAAGATAGTATGCTCTTTCATATATTTTAAGTAAGATATATTTTGATATTATAGATCTTACTAGTAATTGACTCTTAATTTAATGATATTAGCTTCGTCCCATCGAAAACCGCCATCCCCAGCACGAAGGAGATCTCCCGTTGGTCGAAGAGGTAGATCTCCCAGGCGACCACATGATTCTCCACCTCGTCGACGTGCAGAGTCTCCGATTCGCCATAGAGCAGGATCTCCGTATCGTCGTGGCGATTCCCCTCCCAAGAGACGGCCTGCATCTCCCATCAGAGGTCGTTCCCCTTCCTCTCCACCAAGGCGACTTAGATCTCCTATAAGGTTTGCTACTAAAATACATATTTGCTTTTTGAGGTTTCAGAGATTTTTCATGGAATTGATTGATAAACTATTTTAAAAGGTCCTCTCCTCGAAGGATGCGTGGTAGTCCCGTTCGTAGACGTTCTCCCCTTCCACCAAGGCGCGGGTAAATATATTCTTAACATCAATTTTATTTTATTTATATATTTGTTGCAATTATGTACCTGAGTTGTTATGCAACTGAAAAAAAAAATATTGCTTAGACGATTAGACATTTAGTAAATCGTGCATATTCAATGTGTGTGGCCTAATGAATATGGTAATTAAATTTCAATGAGATCTAGTTAGTTATTTTTTTACTTAAATATCTGATTAGATACATGTTAGGAGATACACAAAACAAAGAGAAAAATAGATGTACAAAATGTTGTATTGGAGAATTTGGAAGATTTATTCGGATAACAATGTGCTGAAATTCATAAGTTGAAAATCAATGTCTATGTTATGATCAAAAGAAAGAAACTACGGAGTACCCGCTGATGTATTGAGACGATAATACATGGCACCATTATCTGTTGGGGAAAAGTGTTGACATAACACCTTAGCAATTTATCATGAAAGAAAGATCTTGACATTGTAAGGCCAGCCATAGACTTGATCTCATATCCCATTAGGGTAAATAATAAATCATTTGATCTAAAAAAATGTAAGCTACAGTCTCCAGCACTATTAATAAAGCACATTCTCTATGCATTCTTTGCTCAGTCACTTTTAACTTTCTATTGAATGTGGCATTGACTTGTATTTTCCAATATTGCTTGTTAAATATTTGAATATTACAGTTGACACTATCCAGAAAAATATATTTAAAACCAAAATCACTCACTAAGGTGGCTTTTAGGACATGTCGGACCCCGATACATCCACGATACTGGTACAAAGTCCTCTCAGAAGTGTTGTTTTTTCATAGTAGAGAACATGTTGAAGGAATGCAACTTAGTATCACTAACCTGCTGCAATTTTCATATACCATACGCAGTAAAAAAAAACCAATAGAACATCATAAGGGTGAAATACTGCAAAAATGGTACTGCCTTCTATTCCAGAATAAGGGCCCACTATTCAAAATTTGATAATATTAAAAATAATTCCGTTTTTTGTGTGCTGCTGGTTTTAGTGTTTGTTTGGTTGCAACCCACGACGGATCCAAGAATTTTATACATCAATATGTTATATGATGAAAAATCATATAACTTTGGAATTTGAATACAAATGAAAAATCCTTCGTTTCGGTAATGTCTTAAATGATGAGAAATCAATTTTGGTTGGTAAAGATCTTTTTACAAATAATACTCATCTAAATTCACTTTTATTCGGGGATGAACACTTAGATTATGTTGGTTTACATTATAAGTTTGTTAACTAGATGACGCACTTGTGTTTTTCTTTTCGACAAATATTTTTTCGTTTCTGTTTCACTAAACAACAAATATTGACATGGAACACAATTGACATTTCTGAAATGACATTGAGAATAATTTTCAATAAACTGCAATCAACAGTCACTAATTTATATCAAAATCACAATAAAAATGTTCACATTCACACAATCTAAAAACTAATTCATTATTTATTTTTACTTTACAACTAAAAGAAAATATTAAGATATTGCAAACGAATAACAATGACTTCAAATCAAATTACTAGTAAATATTAAAAAAAATGCAAATAGAAAATAGCTTAAAAGAAAAGCCCTTAAATTGTAAGAAAGAATGTTTATATAGATTAGATATTCTTCATCATCTTTTTATTTTGTTTCATTCAGTTCGCCTCCTAGACGAGCTCGCAGTCCTCCCAGAAGGTCTCCAATTAGGCGCAGGCGTAGTCGCTCACCTATTCGCAGGCCTGCTCGTTCACGTTCAAGATCAATCTCTCCACGAAGGTAACTTTTGAATTTTCAAATGCTGCAATGCTATGCACCTAGTGGATGTGGTTGTGCATTTTATTTTATTCATTTTCATGGGCCATTTGAATATAGTTTCCATTTTTTATCTATTGTCATTTTTGTTGAAGCTGGTTCATAATCAGTTTATTTCTTAGTCTATTGGATGAATTCATTGGAGTTGTCATTGTATCTGTGTTTTCTGTTCATAGTTGTCAATAACGTAAGACTCGCCGACTAAAAAGACCTCTCTAGTAATAACGTGAAATGCGGTGCTAGGCGTGCACTTTTTGAAAATTGATAGTAAAAAAAATATTAATAATTATTATTATTAGTAAAGATAAAAAATGACAAAATAGTTAAGTAAATATTAAAAATTAGAAATGATAAATAAATTGTTATAATTTTAAAAATATATTTTACATAATAGGATTAGACACATAATATGATGATTTATGAAAATTAGGATAGAGACTAATACTCCCTTATATTTTGGCTATTTTTGTCTGTAACTTTAATTTGGCCTTTTACTGTCATAATTATTTATTTTACAACTAACGTGCTATGCACACAAATAACAAAATCACTAAATTTACATCATATATCAGGTTAAAATAAACTTATAAACACATAACTTTGAAATATAATATAAGCATAATTATATAAACATCTAAGTTAGGTTGTACAATATGCTTCACAATATGGTGTACCTCTTGCTATATATTTAACTTAAATACAAAATGGTAATATGTATATCACATTTACTTCGCTTTATCACATATAGTTTTAATTTTGGTATCCAAAACTTGCATACTATAATACATATTTAATATTTAATATATTATAGTAAATAACAATCTTCCAATTTTTCTAGATAATGATTAAATGAATATAAAGTTAACATATTTATTCCGAACACATTAAAATAATTACCTTATTCACTCACATAAAAACCAACATCAAAGTAGCACACTTCATTTACAATACAACTCAAAAAATCAGATGTTTACACAGTTAAGTAACACTACAGTTTATATTGACATGCGTTAAATAAAGTGTATATATATATATATTTATAAAAAGCTAATTTGACCAACTATATAACGCGTCAAAATTGGCTAATTAAATATAGTATAATATCAACTATGTCCAGATAAATTCATGTTGACATTAAATAAATAGAAGTGTTGTTTTTTAGCAAATAACAGTGCGGACGTGTTAAAATCTCAAATTAACCTTTATTTGAGGACTTGTTTTGCAATTAAAAGATAACCCATTTTATAATTAACCATATATTTCAAACCATTCAATGGTTATATCAGGGTTTGCAAATTAGCGTTACAAACAAACAAACAATTCATTTATTTCAAGTAATTCAACCCGTCTTGTTCATTTGAAACCTAGGGTTACAAACTATTCATTTCGAACAATATTGTTCATTTTGAAACATTGTAACAGCTACAATATTGATTTTGGTAAAACAAAATCTTAGGGTTTCTTAAATCATTTTTGCTCTTTTTGTATGAAAATTGTATTGTACTCGTTATTACTGTACTAGTAGTAAAGTGAAATTTGTATTTGATTCATGCATCGAAATTTTAGGTGATAGAAATTTTTTTGGAACGTTGATGCTTTGTTTCGAGGAAAAAGATACATTTTTTAGCTTATTGTAAAAATATCAGCTGAACTGATTTAAAACAATAAATATCCCTGTAATTTTGTAGTTACTGCTAAATTCCCTGCCATTGTTGTCGTCAATTGTGAATATTGACACAAGAAGAAGAAACTCTTTCGAAATCTCATCAACAAACAACCGAAATGATTCGGAGTAGCCCCCATATTAAATCCTAATGGAAATTGCTAAGGGACTAAGGATATATTCTCAATGTTAGTTTTGGTCAGGAGCATATCAGAAGGGGTGAAAATATGATAATTTACGAATCCAACTCCTTCATTTTATGTATTTTTGCAAATAAGGATTGTCAATTTTGGGTTTTGTAATTTTTTCCATGCCAGCTAAATTTTATGTCAATTGGTACATGTTGGCGTTCTTGGATACGTCAACATATACGGGTATTATGACCTTCAACCTAAAAATTATAAATAAATTAATTATAATTATAATATTATGTTAAAGTATAAACAAAATTATAAATTTATAAATAAATGTTAAAGTACAATAAAAAAATATTTTAAGATGTTGACTGAAGTTGTATAATGCGAGACTCAGAAAGAAAGTTCTGTAAAAAGGAAGTATCAAATATTTGAACGAATAGGACAAGCTAAACACGAGTCTGGCTAGTAAAAAATAAAATGAGGATTCATATATGATCTTTTGCAAAAGCGTTCGCAAAAGCTCACGCTTTTCACCATATTAAGGCGCTCCAATGACCTTAAAAAGACGCGTTTTATGTATGTCATCTTATATTGGGTTGTTTGAGGCTCTAGAAGTGACCATTGCCTTGTTTGGCGCTATAGCACGGTGCACGCTCCTTTGAGAACTAGTTGGGGTTAGGACATCTTTTGGTCTTTTATTTGTGTTACCATGATTGGTCCCATCTATATGTTGTGTGGTAAAGAGAAAGAAAAATAACATGCATCATTATATGGCCAAGAAATAGTTCTCTCATGTGTCATCTTATGATATTCTTCTTCTTATGTTGATATTCCTATATCTTAACTGAATAATTCAATCTACCACTTGCTTTAGTCTTGTTTTTGCTCATTAAAGCAATGAGTTTTATTCAAAAGAATGTAGAAATCAATTAGACCTGCATACCGATGGATGCATGAATTATGATAAGTTGACATAATATGCATGGACATCAAATTTTTTCCACATAATTTGGCACAAACATCAACAATTTTTTTTATTTTCACTAGGCATAAATATTATGAAGCACATATTCTTCGTTTGGAGAAGATTAGACGAATCATACGCAAGTCGGCTTCTTGGATTCTTCTCGGATTTTTCCCACTCATTATACTTGAACTATATGCATATAAATATCTTTTTTATTTAATAACTTTTAGTACGTTAGAGTAAAAATTAACAATAACATAATTATTTGATTTGTTTATTTTATTATATTTAGTTTATTATAATAAATTTATATCCTCGCCAAATCCGAATCCTTGATTTTTTAATAACTGCCGAATCGATGAATCCGGGAATCCGAGTCCTCGAATCCCGAATCCGAGCCCGTGCTTCCTAGCATAAATGCAGTTAGAAATGTTTCAGACACTTGGCATTTACGGTTCGTTGTGATAATTAATAGGGCTTAGCCTTTATATGAGTTGGATAGACTTGAGTAATTCGGATCGGATAATTCGGGTTCCGGACGAAATAAAAATTGGACAGGTTCAGCCAAAAGTAAGATTGGATAATTTAGTTTGTCCAGAAAAAAAAAAGAATTGGATGATTCAGGTCGTAATTTGACCTCAAATAATATAAAGCCTTTTACGTATTTTTAAAGAAAAAAATCAAGTGTGTTAATCATTTTTTTTATAAATCTAAAAGGGTAGTTTTGATGAATTCAGATGAGTTTAGACAGTTATGTATAATAATAAAGTATCCGAACCGATCTCGATCTATTTCAGTTAAACCATTATCAGAACCAAACTATCCATCTAACATAATCATATATTGGTCTGTGATACTTCTGAACATGCCTGATCTTTGATAAGGTATTTTGACTATTAACAGAGGCCGAGCACCTACTGCAAGACGTGGAAGGTCTTCATCCTACTCTGGGTCGCGTAGTCCACGCAAGGTCTGTGTGTTTTTGTCTTTTTTCTCATAGAGAAGTTTTGTTTTAAGGGTCATTACATACGGTTCATCTCCTTATATCTTTACAGGTAGTGCGGAAGGTATCAAGGAGTCGTAGTCCTAGAAGGTAAATCTACTATCTGTTCTGTGAATGTTCTCATTTCTTCTTTTTTTCCCTCTCAGTTGCAACTTTTTCATTCATTCTAGATACATTGCCTGTGAACATATAAGAAGCCGGAAAGATTTAATTTTTTCTTCTCTTATGATTCTTATGGTATTATGCTGTTTGTGTGGACACTAACTTGCTATGGCTATGCGTCTTTTCCTCAAGTGTGCCTACTACCTTAGAATTTGGCCTTCAGTACACATCCCCCAGTGTTACAGACTTTAACATGACAGTTTCTTTTGAAAAAAAGATTTTTAGCTTTGGGAATCTCATTTCCTCAAGTGTGCCTACTACCTTAGAATTTGGCCTTCTGTACACATCCCCCAGTGTTACAGATTTTAACATGATAGTTTCTTTTGAAAAAAAGATTTTTAGCTTTGGGAATCTCAAAGGCAGCAACAACGTTTAGTTTAAACTAGCTGCAGTACCCGTGATGCGCACGGAACAAAATAACAAGACAAAAAATGGACTGAATATCTATATTACATATTATGTTATGCGTTATATTATGTTATGTATTTACTATTCTTTATATAAATATTTATTATTATTATTATTATTATGTA
>JAYMTC010000969.1:0-10158 GCA_036897605.1 Melianthus villosus
GTTTGTGTATGATATATTCTGGGTTTTCTTTTCGGAGAGATTCTTTGGTGCAAATGTTATGGTTTCAGTGGCAACACAGCAAGCATCTAATCCCGTTCACACTGTGGCAAATAGTTTGAACCTTCCTGGGTTGCAATTGATAACAAAGAAACTGGAGTTGCCAGTAAAGATTGTTTTCCCTAGGAATTTATTTGGTGGAGTAGCTCCTGGTGGGAATGCTGCGGACTTCATGATGCTTGGACTTGGTGACATGGTATGTCATTCTTTCCTCTTTTTGGCACTTTTAGTTATCAGCAAGAGAATTTGTGCTACTTTTGTTATCATCACGATGCAGTCAGTTGTAGCATCGATATCAGCATACACTACTTATGACAAAGGCTGTGAGATTGTGCATCTAATCAAGTGATTCTACAGTTCAAAATTGAGAAAATTTGTTTTCTATAATACATAATTATGATATTTATTTACCTGTGGAAATACAGCAGCACACTGCCCCAAGTTATTTTTTCCCATCTAAGATAGAAACCTCGTAAAACAGAATTCCCATGTTGATCAGTTTTCTTTCTTATATAATAACTAAATGAAAAATGTAGGTGTGCTGCAGAAATATTAGCAAGTGATGGTATCCCGTACTATATAATCTTGTGTTTTGGGGCTTAATCAGATCAAAGTTTTAAGACACATTCCTCTTTTTTCCTTCAACAACGTAGGCCATCCATGTTCGTACTTGATTGTTTCGTTAGCATATTTATCCTTTGTGGGTATTATCTTAAACACATATAATTATGAACGCCTGTACACTGTATATACAACTCAAAGTGGTTATTACCTGTACCTTTGGTTTGCATTTAAATCTCCCAAAGAACTGAATTTTGTTCCCACTATATGCAAACACAAACATGCAACATACTTATAATTCTAGCCTCGACGTGAGACAAAATTTCAAGAAGTTAGGATTGAAAACGTGTCATATCATAATCAAATGTGTGTGCATTGTCAACCATATTGAATTGAAGAAGATTAGTTTTGTCATTCCCTTCAGTGTAATATTTTTCTTGAGTGGAGATCAACATTCAGAGAAAAGTAATTGAAGGCTACTACTGAAATTATAAGATTATAAACTTCTGTCCATTGGAAGAATGTCATCTCATAGTAGTTTCTTGACATGCCACTTGCTCATGAATATTTGGATAATGTCACTGCTGCATAGAGGGGTATTGTGATAATTATGTCTAAAGAGATATTTTGTGTTTGTCAGATCAGTCCAATTGACTTTTTTTAAACCAAAAGGAAAAAGAAAAAAAAATCAATCGGATCTTAGTATCTCCATTGGAAATTTTCCTGACAGTCTCAGCTTTATTTCCTTAAATTTCCAAGTTCTTTTTGGGAAGTAAGTTTTTTTCTTTATATTGATAAGAATCAACAAAACTTTTGTTCTGGTACTGCTGTTTTATAGGCTATTCCGGCCATGCTTCTTGCACTAGTTCTGTGTTTTGATTATCGAAAGAGTAGGGATTCAGTAAATCTTTCTGAATTATATTCATCGAAGGGGAATAAATACATATGGTATGCCCTTCTTGGATACACCCTTGGACTGGTAACTGCTTTGATAGCTGGAGTTTTGACTGATTCTCCCCAACCTGCACTACTTTACCTGGTATGTATCCTGTTATTATATTACGCATGTAAACTGGTGAATTGGTAGATTCAAATTTGACTAGCTAAGTATATTCGTATGACTTATTTGTCTTTCAAGTTTCTTCATTAGTGTGTTATTCAGTTGATGAAAATCTTAATTAACAGTCAGATAACCTTTAATTTGTATACCTGTAATGAAATAATTGATGAAGTCACATTTTTATTACCTATTTTTTAACCTGTGCGAGTAAAGGAAAACACTAATCTTTCTTGTGCCAACTAATCATTCATTCATCTCTTATAGATAAGCTCTTTCTCCTGCTATGGGAGAGAATGAGATGGTTCTATTGGGACTATACTGGTAGTGGATACTGGAAATGTTCAGAAAACTCCCACAATGTTCCAATTTTAATGGCATCATTCATTTCGCACGACTCTAAGAAGGCGGCTTTACTAGTCAATATTTCTTTGCAAGAGTTTTCATTTCTGTTTGGTACTTAATTAATTGTATGGTGGAGCTGCGAGTTGTTTTGATATTATAGTATATGGGGGATTCGACAAAGGTCAAATTAGTTTATTCTTTTTGAAGTTATTTGTGAGGTTCTACATTCTTTGAGCATGTTTCGGTAGCACATAGAACAAGCTACAAAAACGATCTATTCGAGCACCTGCATGCCTTAGTTGCAGTAATCTTGGGGACGGGGGAAAATTCCGTCTCGGAACCTCGATTTTCAATATGTAAGCTCACTCTTGGTGTAACTATGATGCATGCAAATGTCACGTGTCGAACTATTCTGAAAGGGCTGTAAATATTGTGGCCCGTAACTATGTACAATATCTTTCATGGTTCACTTTTTTGCTGAAAACAATTTGATTGGTTTTAATCTGTGCATCTTTTTATGATTCATGAAGGTTCCTTCAACCCTAGGACCAGTTATTGTCATATCTTGGATGAGGAAGGAACTAAAGGAGCTATGGGAAGGTCTCCTACCAAATCTGCATGATAGAGCCCAAGCAGAAGCTTTGAGGCTTTGAGCTTTATGCTTTTTTTATCAGACAAGTGGTTGTAAAGTCAATTTCATTCAATCAGATTAACAGTGGAAGATGCAAGTTTATGTGTAATTTGTTGTAAATTCCCCTCGAAATCCTTTCTTCAAGATGGACACATTTATACCTTTAATTGAATCACAGCTAGAAAATAAAATTTACAGAACTGAAAATGGTTATACAAATGACAAATTTATTTGATGTTGCAATTGTTTTCTATTTTTCTGCTTTACACAATTGTAAAGTAAACATATTAAAGTATAGCCTCTAAATAGTTTAAATGACATTTCATAACTTAACAATTTACAATTATCATTAGAAACGTTGGTTAATTGATATCTAATAATTTAAGGTTAATTACATAATCAATTTTGAACTTATGGTTCATTTCACAAACATTTACAAAGTGAACGTACTTAACCATAAATTTTACAAACTTTATAGATTGGGTCCTCAAATAAAAAAAACTAACAGTTACTAGCCAAAGTTGGCCTTAAAAGGGTACTTTTCCAACACTTAATCCATACATTTTGAATTCTCAGTACTTAATCCACAGACTAAATTTAGAGCAGCAGATTATGGACAGATTCTGTGAGATTTGAGAAATGAAAAACTGGAGTTGAAGGAACATTTAACTTTTCTGAACTATTATTACCTATGCAAATTAGAGCTCCATTGTTACTCAACCCACGTAACTAAGCTCGACACTGTTGAATCTAAACAATGAAACAATATCTTTACCAATCTGATTACTGACCCAACACGAGATTCTACTCATATTTCTTCTCCCCCTCTTCCTCCTACAGATTTTGTCAAAGAAGACAAGTGATGGAGGTGAGTATGAAGATGAAAAGCATGAAGAGAGCGTGATTATAATGACGGCTGGTTGGAGGGTGTGATTAGTGAAGACTTGTTAGTGACATATTTTGAGTGTTCTTCCATGTTTGAGATGTGATAATCAACTCAAGAGAAAAAATTGATATTTTGACTTGTAAAACGCATATCGTCATCCTCTTAATCACTACAAACCACACAGGCCACATATCTTTATATTCATTCACACCTTCCCGAATTGATTCATATTGCTTCACATGATACAAACACTGTTTGGACTAAAATTGCACAAGTTGTTTAACTAACTATTGCTAATGGGTTAATTTGATCATATACGAATGTTCAGATTAGAGCTTGTTGGTTCACACTCGAGACTCTTATGTCTCGAGACCTAGGTTCAATCATGAGTCTCTCTAACTATAGTGGTTAACTTGTCGCTATGTTAACCGCCTTAGACAAAATTGTAATTGACAAAGCTTTACTAATCACTTTCTCCCACTAGCCATCATTGTAATCCTATCACTCGTCCTCTTGAAGAAAATCTGGAGTAGGGAGAGGATTGGGGTGAGATTGGGAGGGGAGTAATAAGGAAGAGGAAAAAGTTCTTTTATTGTTTTGTTTTTTAACGGTGTTAGTGGGAATTTGGAAACAAGTTCTTATAAGACTAGTTGTTGTAAAGTAGGGATTAAGTGTTAATAAACATAAATAAATGATCAATTTGAAAATAACGGATAAGTTAAAAGGGAAAAAAGAAGAAGGTATTATTCGGTTATTTGTTAAATGGTATAACTGATCCGACCCGTCTTAGTCCAGACTAGTTATAAACCCTTGAATGTACTCGTTATAAACCCTTTCAATTCTTTGTTTCGCCTAATTTGTGTGCTACAATGGGGAGCGAAAGGCAGAGACAAGCCCGCAAACGGTACAGAGAAGAGCACCCTGAACAATTCGCCAAACCAGATCCAACGCCTCCCGGAGACCCAAACAAGAAAAAGAAAAACAAGAGTACCAAATTCAAGCGCGACAAAACGCCCAATGGCCCTAACGATCCCAATCGAAAAAGGTTCGGCAAACACCCTCTTCGAGTACCTGGTATGAAGCCTGGTGATAGTTGTTTCATCTGTAAAGCCAAAGACCATATTGCCAAGCTCTGCCCTGAAAAGGAACAGTGGGAAAAGAACAAGGTTTGCTTCTTCTTCTATTTCTTCTTTTTTTTGGTTAATGCCACTGTTCTCTTATATTCGATTTTTAACTTCAATCTCGTTTTGATATTGTTGTGCTTAGACAGGTAATAGCCCTGTTAATTTCTGTTTTCGATTTGAAAAGCTCACTAAATTGCTTGTTTTGGTCTGGGATGAACTGATGACAATTGATGTAAATTTTTTTGCAGATATGTTTGCTGTGCCGTCGACGTGGGCATAGTCTCAAAAACTGCCCCAATAAGACTGAAGAGACTATGGATAAGAAGTTGTGTTATAATTGTGGATACACTGGCCATTCACTTGCAAATTGTCCCGAACCTCGTGAAGATGGTAAATTTTACCTTTTAGACTAATTTGAAATTGATATTGCAAGCTAGGGTTTTCACAATTATAATGTCTTGAAATCTTAACTTTCCTAAATAGTTTTGTTACTAACATATACAATATCTTTATATTAGTCACTTGTTGATTACTTATGTGATGCATGGTCATACTGTGTGATAAATATGATTAATTTTTTAAACACGCATTTTACACAAAATTATAGTTGTAACAGGCCTTCATGTATCACTTCAGCAGGGATGACTTCATATTAACAAAATAATTATATGTTGCAGTGCTATTACTGGCCCAAAGCATACATAAATTCCAGGAATTCCTAAAGCATAAGCACTAACATTAAAACAAGGCTTACTTTTATTTTATTTTATGTGAAACACAGTTATACTTGTTCTCTCATCTTTTTGCGAAAGAACACTTTGAGATGTTTATAGTAGTTCTATCTCATCATTTATAAGAGCTGATATATACATATTGCAAATTACCTATGTCCCATAATCTCTAGGCATTATTTAGGCTTAAATATTTATATGGTACCTAAACTATTAGGTCCTTATTAATTTGGTACCTGAACTTTCAATTGCTTCAATTTGGTATATAAACTTATAATCTCGTCTCAGTTTCAGTACCGGTGTTAATTTCAGTAATATTTTTTAATTTTTATGTTAAATATTCTGTATATGTTGAGGAAGATGATAACCATTTGTGTTAATGAACTCCGAAAATTTTCTAATTTGTGGTATTAAACAATGTAAATGCTTTTAGATTCAATATACTAAATTGAATTTCAAAAGAATATAGGATCTATCATATGAAAAATACATATTTTACTTATTAAAAATAGGATTGGTGATAAGTTATATTTTAAAAAAAATTCAAATATATATTGTTAATTAGATAAATCCTATTTTCTTTTAGAATCCCAAATTCACATATTTAATCTAAAAGTGTTTGTACTTTTTAATAAAACAATTAAGAGAATCTCGGAGTTAATTAACACACACTTTCATCCACATATATTAAATGTTTAATAGATTGATTATCAGATATTATAAAATTTAACATTGGTATTGAAATTGAAACAAAACTATAAGTTCAAGTATCAAATTGATTTAATTAAAATTTTAGATACCAAATTGAAATGAACCAATAATTTATGTGACATATAAGTATTTAAGCCAAATTAATTATTGGACTAAAACCTATGCAATCTAAAGAAAAGGATTAGCAATGGACATTATTCTCATCTATTTCATGAGCTTTTTTTTGTATTCGGTTTTGTTTTCTAGCATATAGTTACATCTGCTTCTTTTATGTTGGTTTTGTAACGGATCAGCTCATCATATCAGAAGTGGGTTAACCAGTCGAGAGTCCAGATATGTCAAATTTTTAGTTTTATATATCAACTGATCAATTGTATTTTCGTGGTGTAACTAAAATGTTATTTTAATTACTCAATAAATATATTAATAGACTACATCCATGCAACTTAATTCTTTTGAGTTTTGTTTAGTGACTGATGTTTTATACCACTTTAGGATGGAATATTTATTGGTGTACCTGGTAATGCAGGGGGAACTAAATATGCCAGTTGCTTTATTTGTAATGAAACTGGCCACTTAAGCAAGAACTGCCCCCGAAACACTCACGGGATCTATCCGAAGGTAAATCTGTTTGTGCTTTCAGTATCCGCTTTGTCAGCTGAGAGTTCAATTTTTTTAAGGATGCTGGGATGACACATCTGCTGATCGTAACATTCTTTGAGCCATCCGAGCACTATTTGTCTAATCTAACGTGAATATGGATCTTCAACAGGGTGGTTGTTGTAAAGTATGTGGAGGTGTAACGCATTTGGCCAGAGATTGTCCTGACAAAAACAACAGAGATTCCAGGGGAGCTGGCAATTCATGTAAGTGCTTCTCATATAAGTTCTCTTTTGTGAACTTCTTTATTTAAATATGCTCAGAGTTCCGTTGCAAGAGTTTTCTTAACATTGTGAATTAACACTGACATAATCATCATCACTGACATTCAAGTCTCATGCCAACTCTATAGATAAGTTTTTTTCTATGTTCTTTTCGAGAAGGGGAGATTCAGGGGTTTCTCTTGCCCCGTGCATTTAGAAACTTATTATGTAACTTTGGCCTGAACTGGATGCATGAAGCATCTACAAAGTATATATGAACCACAATCCGATGTTTGGGAGTGTGGAGGATCTTTTACTTGTGTAATTTTCATAGTATTTTGAACTATGTGGTTTAATGTTTTTTCCACTTAAGTCAATATTTATATAGGGTTCAAACAGCTAAGCATGTTTTTACTGGATCTGTAGATATTTTGGGGGTAGCCCTCCCTCTTAGCTTGAATCTTCCCTGCTCTATCCAAATTAAACTTGGGACCAATCTCTTGATTAAAAGGGTTTATGGTAGACAGAAGGCATAGTCTGGTTAGTTTCCAATTATAATAAGGTCTTTTAGTTGGTTACAGTATTATCTTTGAAGAACTTCACCAGTATTGCAGATTGAGTTCTTCAACGGTTCTCTATTATTAGGATTCAAAAACTTTAATATCTCATAAATAGAATGATAGTTGTCAATATTGAGCGCATGGCTGAGCCATAACCTAAAGCAAGGCGAGACACCTCTAACGTCTCGAATAACCAAGGTCAAGGCGACATATAAGAAGGCGCGCCTTAACTATGACCAGAGGCATGCACTTTTATAGTCTTTGCAAGAGATAAGATATGGATATTCATTTTTTCTTTTATTTGCTAGATTTCATGTTTTCTTTATTGGATATCATATGACCTTTGTTGGATTCTACTTTTCTCCATATTTGGTGTTTTTCATTGGAATTTTTTTTTTATATCTTTGTATGTGGCACAAGTCTTCCCTAAATGGGGAACATTTTGGTGGGTGTGGCACTCCCAGGAACTGTATTCTGATAATTTAGTAAAATGTAATTAGTCATAACCCAACCTTAAATTGATCCATTTAGTACTTTCACCCATATTAATACTGGTACTTTTCATGATAAGTGATATTTTATTTTCCATTAAATTGTTATGGCAAGTATATTTTGCTCAACCGTGATCCTTTTACACCAATTGTTTGAGTTTGTGGGGCCAATCTTCCCAAAACAATATTATTTAACAGCAGAGATACTATATATTTGCTCTTATCCGAAATGAATTACTAGCAAATGTCTTGGTGGACTTGGATTTAATTTGTTATTCATTTATGAAAAGGATAAGGTATAATAAGTGAAAAGATAGTGTTGAGAAATATAAGTACTATTTGATATAGCCTCCTAAAATTTAAATAATGTTGACTTCTTTTCCACTATATTCCTAATTTATACGTCATTTGATCATCTTGGAAGCATTCTGGCTTATTCCAATGCCTAATGTTGTTGCAGAGTAGGTGTTCTTATCTATTAATTAACATCTAACGTTCCTGTTTTATGTTGACAGCAATCTATAGAGACGAGAGGCCCAGAGGACAGGTTACGAAATTTGCGAGTGGGGATGATATTGAGGATGATTTCATGATAAATGAAGCATCGAGCGGCAAGAAAGATAAATCAGAGTCTAAAGCTGATCTTGCAGTAGTTTCAAAAGATATTGATGTAAAAGAGAAGAAGAAACAGGGTCCCAAGGTGGTCACTTTTTGCGGATAACACTTATATAAGAAATAAATTAACGGGAATTGTTGTGACTTTGTTGCTTCTGTAATTTTGTTTTAAACTTTTTAATTTAATTTTTCTTCTTTATATAGCTCTTTAATTACCTTAGGTATTTGAAGATTGTCAGTTTTCTCATTTACTCGTCTCCAAAGTAGTGTTATTTTTTTTTTATGAGAATTTTCTTAGTTTTTTATATAGAATTTTATGGTATATATTCACCCCATATATATTCTTTAACATCGCCCATAGGAGGAAATTACACTTATTAATGTATTACAGATTACGATTCTTAATGTGTGCCTAGAGCTAAAAATATGTATAATGTATTGATTATATTAATAAATTATTATTAAATTTATAATTAGAATGATTTTGTGTTAAAAAAAGATTTGAACAATAATTATTGCATAGTTTTTAATACATAATTTTAGTATCTATCTATATCTTGTTTAACATATGAAACGGATTCTAGAACAATTTTGAACTTATTAAAAATGTTAATAGTATGTCAACGAGCGTACATTAAAAAAATTATTGTCAAAATGATTTTGTGTTAATTTGTTTGTTTTAAAAAAAAAAAGTGTATTACACAGTTTTTTGGTATAAAATTATTTATTTATTTATAGAGGTCTGGGTAATTTAGATTCTGGCGGACGTTATAACAACCCTACACTTATTATTTTTTTTATTTTTTTTAATGGTCAATCCTACACTTATTAGTACAACTAGTTTAAACATGATTTCTTTTTATATTATTTTTATAAATGATAAGAAATAAGAAATTGTATATTCAAATATGTAACAATTAAAGCGGAGACAATTGAGGCCGAGAAGCTAAGTTGTGCCTACAAATTCTCACGCCTCCCCTGAATTGAGGATCTCTTCCCCTTTACTATACTTCCATTTCTCTTCTTCATTCCTTTCCATTTCTCCTTAAGCTTTCTGTTGCTTTCTTCGACATCATCATGGTATGTTCTGGTTTTTGTCCAATTACATTTTTTATTCATAAATGGTATGAAGGGTCAGATGCAGGTATGATTAATAAATTTTTGGTTATCGTGTCGTTTGACGTTGTATTTGAAGATGTAATTATGTTTTGAAAATCTCATTTTTTGTTTGAAAAATGAAACTCCAATGCAAAATCACTTAACTCAATACATTACCAAACAAACATATTTTAGATTGCTAAATATTATCATTTCCAATATAAAGAAGAGTATATGATTTTGGATAATTCGCCATATATATGAAGAAAGGTCCTGTATGATGCATGCGGTACGTATAATGTGTTAAATATGAGAATTTTATATAGGCAAATGCTATCTCTGGAATGGCTGTGGATGATCAGTGTAAACTGAAATTTCTGGAACTGAAAGCGAAGAGAAACTATAGGTTCATTACCTTCATGATTGAG
>JAYMTC010000970.1:0-10155 GCA_036897605.1 Melianthus villosus
AAAGAAAGAAAAAATTAATTAAAGAGAACAATGTTTACAATTTTACATAAAATAAGAGTTCTACTTCTAAATTTAGAAACTTATATGATTTTACATATTAAGATAACATAATAATTAATAATGTATTTTTTTCTAAATTTTCTTATATTCATATATTATAAGAATCAATAAAATCTAAAAGAACATGATACCTAAAAATACTATACTTAAGAGTCTTAAGTTTAAATATTTAATAACTAAGAATTTAATATTCAAATTTTTTGGAGTATCAAAAACTAAATTAAAAAACTTAAAGTTATCAACATTTAATTTAAATATTAAAAATTACAGGTGTTCATAAAAAAAACGCATTATTACCTTTTCAAGAAATGAAGCGCTAGAAATTACCGAAAATTTCAAAAGTGATATTTTTCTATTCTAAAGCCTTATTGCTTGTCAAGGAAGAGACTTGTCTTAAATAGAATGGAACACATTCATTAATCAAATTTACTCTGTGCAATCTAATTGCATGAGATCTTGTACAGTGGAATGGATCTAGCAATCTTTGCCACAGACATCGTATTAAGACTTTTACACCTGAATGTCACTTTCTTTCAAATGTTAGCCTCAACGTGGAAGAACAAGTATACAATGAATATGGATCCAGAAATATTACCTCCAATCACGTTGTTATGATTGTAAACTAAACCAAACTTCACAAATATTTATTTGAGATTAGCACAGTTGCCTGTCAGTTACTCCTTGTTGGTGCCCGAATTAGAGAACGCAGCTCTATATTTGGCTTTCCAACTTGAAGCATCATGTATCAGTTCCACTATTGTTGGATAGATCCAACTTTTCTTTATGATCAACTTTGAAAAACTGTTAGTGCTCTCCAAATGCTAATATAGTTAGGGGTTTTCTATTCACTTCCACTACTTTGTCTATCTGAAAAAAGAAACAGAACAAACAAGAATTAGAGAGGTTTATCACCAGTGTAACCAACACCATGTTCAGCAGACAGATTTCGTACCTCCAGATGGAATTTTCCCTTCCATGGCTTCTTTCTTTTCTTGACAACTTAAGCAAAGGAAAGGGCCATCCCACGGATGCGGTTTACCCGAATTAGCTGAACCAGCATGTATTGAAATACCATCTCCGGGTTTTATCTCAATTTGGCAAACTGCACACATGAACAGCTTAAACATGTTGCACAGTGGGTATTTGGTAACCAACCTGCATTACAAAGTATGTAACCTCAGGTCAAAATGTTGTCAACCTGAATGCCCAGACATAAAGTAGCTGGGTGATGCGTCAGTGACAGTATAAACACTGAAGTCCATGACCAAATACTTCCTATGGAATGAAACCGTGCAAGTGGCAATAAAAGAAAATAATGCCATCTGTGATCTACTTACCTTTCTGAAAGCATGGCTGATCCTTCTTCGAATAATTCCTCAACCACGTCTGGCTCCATAAAATCTTTATCAACATAAGAAGAAGATTCAGAGGACTTTTTGCGAAACATGGACTTAAAAACCCTTTTACCATGCTTCTTTGGTGCTGGCAGAGGAGCAAGTGGCTTCTCGGGTGGTAAAATGTCAATCACTATGCATGTTGTATCATCTCGAAGTCCCTTCACTTGCACAGCTTCCTGAATAAGAAATGAAGAGTGAGGCAAGGGTAGAATAACAAAAACAACTAAAAGTGATAAAGAACCCAAAGTGCATGGCTTGAATTCGGGGGAAGTAGTTACAAATTTTGGCCTACTTTAACAATTTGTGCAGCTGCAGTATCTGGTGCCAGCCCACGGGAACACTCAAGAGCTACTTCAGCACTTAGAGCATCCCAAACACCATCACTTGAAATAATAAGCCTACCACCACCCATTGATAGCTGCACAAAAAATAGGTCATAATCAACATAAAAAATTCATAAAAGAGTATTTCAGCATTCTCATCTCAATAACTTTTATGCCATATTTTATATGCTTAAACTTCATGTTGTAACTAACATAGCCACAACAATCCCCGAATGTCGTGCAACTACAAAGATCCCAACTGAAAACCATAAATATCAACTAAAAGATCCATGGAAATCCCTGAATGTTGTGCAACTACAAAGTTACAAAACTGAAAACATGAAGATAAGGGATCAATATACCTTTTGAGTATTCAACTATAAAAGAACTCGACATTTTGAGCTCACACTAGAAATAATGTAGATGCAGAAAATTGCTAGTATGCAAATGTAACAAGCAGAAGACATGTATACCTTGACTTGCTTTACATAAGGTACAGGTACAATAAACTCGCCAATGTCCATATCACCAATTGATCGTGAAAGACACAATCCACCGGGCCAACACCTTAGGGGACCAATCTGCAAATGAATTAATGTATTTATTACAAGTATCTATTGGACAGTCTTCACTGATCCTGGGTGTTTCATCAAATCCCACTGAAAAAAAGGAAAGGCAATTTCATCCTTACAGTTCTCTACAATAAGAACAAACTTTTCTCTAAACAAGAATAACATGAAAGGATCATTTTCAGTACTTTTCATCTTCTTTGCTATCGTAATGATAGCAAGGTACAATGTTTCATACTGGCTGTTACAAATGTTTTTCATCTTTAATGTTTAAAAATCATCTCCTTTGTTCTGCATCAAAGCCAGGTTCACCTAGGATCTTTGACTTGTGTTAGGCTAGCACTGATCCAGATTGCATTTAAATGAGTGGACATGATTCTTAAACATTAAAACAAAACATGCAACAATAATGAAATTCAAGGAAAGCACTAAAAAACATTGTAAACAACAAAAATTTCATAAAGAAAATATACCTCTGCACCACCACCAGCATTGAGACGACCCACTTCTCCGCCACTTGCAGTAATGCGTTCCCTCCTAAATTAATTTACAGAAAAACACGGTCTTGTGAGGAGAAATTCTGTAACATGAAGGAAAGCACATTAAATCAAAAACTTACTCTTCTACATTGCACTCGAGCCTATGGTCTGCCGATAGATAATAGATATCACCCTCAGCAGATTCAAGTATGCAACGAGAATCACCAACAGATGCAACAGAAATTACCCATCCTTCTATTATCACAAATGTGACAGTCGTTCCTGATGTTTGTGCTGAAGAATTGAAGCGAAAGAAAAAAAAACAAATCACATAATTTCAAAGAAGAACATGGACGTCAAGCTAAAAAGATGTAGAACAAAATCAGTATCAGTATGTATATAATCAATATACACAGAACGATATACTATCAATGTTACAGCTACAGTGGTTGGCGAATTAAGAAGTATACTTTCAGAGATGCTTCATTTTTAATTAACAAGTTAACGAAGTACGTGTGCTATGTAGAGAGTAGCATGCAAACTCCTTATACCTTTCCCTTGTAAATCTTTGTCCGTTTTTACAAACCCCGCAACCAAAGCTCTAGGCAATGCTGCTACCCACTCATCTCTATTAAGATCCAAAGGAATAGCATCTAAAACATTATTTAAAAGATTCTCATTCGTGTAAATAGCAGCTGCTGATCCATTGTGCCCATCAAATAGCTGCAAAAGATAGTTCCATAGCAGTAAGCAACAAAAAAGGGTAAAAACGATCAAATGAAATTGAATAGAACAATAGTTCACACTAGATGAGAAAGAAAATTACTCCAAAAACAGAATATGTGGTGAGACCATCTCCTAACACTCTCTGACATTCAGTCTTGATCAGTGTAAAATCCTCTCCCTTCTTGCTATGATTAGCCTGACCATGTACAATATCAGGTTTCTCAATCTTCTCATTGGCCAATTCACGTTTCAATAACACTGAAAGTGGAACTGTATGATGCTCACTCCTATTGGACATTTTTTGACCCCAAATTTTAACAAAGATAGTCACCAACCAATGTACCCCCACCTCTAAACCTCCATGAGTTATGGCATCAATCCTGAACACAGACAATCACATACTATGTAAAAAAACTATTTCAACTAATCCAACCGTTTACCAAAAAAATTATCAACAAACCAGAAGGAAATAACAAATCATTACATTACAGATATATCACAAAATGAAAACAAACCAAATCATCACAATCACAACCCGACAAGAGAAACAAATTGGATGCCAAAACACAACAATTGCATCAATGCAGATCAACGAGAAGGACTACACACAATCTAATCGAAAGAATAACAAATACAACAAACTCAATGCAGAAACTCGAAAAATAAAACAGAATTACGAAGAAAAAAACAAATTACCTCTTCGTAAAGACGAAGGAACGAGGAAGCAAAGACGATCACGAGCGAGGAAGACGAGAAGAGAGGAAGTGGATGTGTTGCAACGATCGATAGATGCGGATCCCGGCGCGGTGCAAAAATTCCATTCTTGGGAGAGAAAACGGAAACAAGAAAGAGTTGAAGCTGTCATTTCCCCCTTTTCAAGGTCTCTGACGTGGTCGAAACGCACCCTATTGGTGATTTTCTATGTTTAGTGGGCCTGGGCCCACTTTCTAATATGGAAAATTATTTTTGTAGTCATATCATGTTACCCTTAAGCAATTCCCTCTTATATCGTCACTTACTCAAATCTTGCACGCTTAGCTTTCAATTTTTCTTTTGCTTTTTCTAACATTTTAAGGTTACCTTTTATACTATCCTTACGTGTTTATAAAAAATAATACAATTTTTAAATATAATATTTAAAATATAAATATTTAATGTCGGTTTATAAAAAGGAAAGTTATTATTATTTTTCTATAAAAAGTATGTAAATATATACTATATAATATATGGAAAGCAATTCGAGTTCAAAATTGTTAAGGAAGAGTAATTTTATCAACCAAATCTTAGCAAAATGGCAATGTAAAACTTTTAAGATATAGATTCATGAAAAAAGAAAAAAATATATTAATGCCACGTAGAAGGAAAAAAAATGTTACAATAATAATTTGGACAAATCTTTTGAAGCGATGTCTTTCATAATATCTAAGTAAATTAGTCGATATCTTTCATTGTAAATAAAAAGTATTAAATTTAATTTGATAAAAGTGGATATCTGTAATCTGATGTCTAAAAAACATGAAAAATAAATAAATTTCTTTCTCCGCGAGGAAGGTGTCAAAAAGTATAGATAGTGTAAAATGTTGGTTTATGTATCGGCATTGGGCCACGAACGGGCCCACTTAGAAAGACCCCATATATGTTGCATGCAGTCTGGCAACCTAATCCATTTACCTCCAATTGGATTGGATGAGAGGCCGAAATTATGGTATTTATTTTTATTATATAAGTAGTTTCTTATTAAAGGAATATATGATTTGGATTATTGTGATGGAACGTAGTCTAATAATTAAACCTATAACCTATAATAATAATAATATAGTCAACAATCAACGACTTTTGGATTCATTTAGTTCGTTGTTCTCGACAATCACTAGTCAACTCTACTGATATAAAATTTGTTTGATATTGTTTTTTATTAAAAAGATAAATAATAACCTATAGCATTTACGACACGTTAAGATTTGTGTTAAACTTGTTTTAATAGATGATAAATAATATAGGATTGTATTTGAATTTGAACTGCTTTTCTAAAACTATAATTTTATACTTTTGCAAATGGCTTTTTTAGTTGGAAAAATAAAAAGAAAATCAGAAAGTTTAAATTGCTAATTATTCCAAATTTTTGTTTCCTCCAATTGACATTCATATTTTTAACTTAATGCCTAGAAATATCAAACCAAACTATAGAATTTGAATTTTAGACAAGTGAGGCTATCTATTACGATTTATTTAATTATTAAGTGCATTAACCATTTATCTCGTAGAACGTTTTAATATATTTTTAATACCTTATGTATGAAATTCATTGAATCAATAAAGATCCACATTGAAATTCTTGATTAATGTCTTAGATTTGGAACAGATTTTTTTGAGTCGGGTCGAACACGAATCGAATATCTATATAATGTGCCGAATTCGAATATAATACAAAAAAAAAATGTTGTTGAACTCATGTCGTAGTACTCATGAATACTCATTGAATACCCAAAAGCAGCCCCAAACTAAAACGCAACATCGAGTATCTGAATCGGCCCAAAGATCCACACAAAATAGAGAAAACAAAAAGTAAAATGTGCTCTCTATTAAGTGTCCTCGAAATATTTCACGTATCGTTGGTTAAGATTCATCTTTTTGAATAAAACGTTGATTAAGATACCTACATGGTTGTAATACCTCACGGAACAGCAGAGGAGGGAGGCGCGACACATGAGAGAGGCAAGAGATGGAGTAGGCTGTGAAACATTAGGGTTTGTGGAGTAACTTTATAATTTTTTATTTAAATTTATTATATATTTAAAATTTGATATCACACTGGTATTATTTATTTAAATTTATTATATATTTTTCAAAGATTAAACAGACTCGTATAGTATCACGGACTATCAGTTCGATCCAGAGGGTTTAACACTATACTCGAATTCGTCTCATGTAACTTCGTAAATCAGATCGAGTCAGACTCGAACTGTATTACAGATAGTCCGATTCGCATATAACTCTTTACTTAAATCAACATAAGTTAGGATTAGGAAAGTAAAATTCTAAGTTAAGGAATATCACCCCCAAAAAAACAGATGGCTATTTCTGTAATTATCCTCTTCAAAAGAAAGTACAAAGGACGGTTCTTCTCATCAAACACTTGGCTCTTGCATTCACTCGCCTTAGCTCTAAGTATAACTGACATGAGCATTAGCAGCATTAGCAAGGGGATCTCGTTTTGTAGAATGACCTGGATTAGAAGAACAATAACTAATTCTGACGACTATTGATTAATCTCAGTTAATACTTTCTCAAGAGCGTCATTTGAGAGAGGGATGTACAAACAGTCCTGCCCATCAGGATTTCTTCTGGTTTTGACCAATTCGTGATCTTTGAATTCTGTCAAATGGGAGTTCAGAGTCATCTGGTTGCTAACAAGGAACCGCTCACGACATACTGCATACAGATCATTGGTTGGCATGCCTGGAATTAAAAATTGAAATGGTTAGTGATGAAAACTATAATGCTCCATAAGGTGAAGGGACACAACTACTTGCCTTCATCGTCGGGATGAGATATTTGATGTTCTGCAAGAACTTTGAACACACTCTGGGCGTTGGGTGTCAAACTCTGTAGAACTACTCCAGCTGTTTTAGCACTACCAGATGCATTTCCATGTGCAAGAATCAACGGAAAGAAGATCCCCTCAACCTTATATGGCACAAATGTCGGAACATGGTACCAGCACCAGTTGAATTGTGTGTGTACCATCTTTTTGTCCCATACTAACACAAAGTGCAAGAGTACTTAGGCTAAATGCAAAAATACTTGAATTCATGTGCATATATGCATATAATTTCAAGAATATATTATCATTTCACAACGTTGTACCAGTACTTTATTTACGCAGACAATTATAACAACGTCAACATTCATATGATAAAAAGGTTCATTTCAAAGAATAAGGGGAACTAATGAATATGCCACTTTCCAAAAGTATCCTGATTAAAAATCCTACACATATACCTTCTTGTATGCAAACAGGGCAAGATTATCTTTGCTTACGAAAGAACTTATCTATATCTATCATACACGATACGGACAACAAACTAAAAATTTTGCTCTAAAAAAATCCAAATCTGACAAGACAACTAATAAAGAAATGGCAGTAATAGTGGTGGTACTGTAACTAAAAAAATGTATAACAATGTATGAAATGAAGCTATGCAAAGGACAATGGACATGTCAAGAATCAATTAGGACAAACAAGAAACTGCACTTTTAATATTTCCAATGGAAAAATAAAAACCCGAACAAGGTCTACTTACAAAGAGGTGCATTCACATGGTCAATTGAAGCAACTATATGGACACGGGCACAACAAGCGATTTGTGCAAGATACTGCTGAGTTTCAGATTCTCTCAGCCCCGGTCCATCAATGTTATGGATGACAATGCATACAAAACAATCCATTTTCTCCAACTGCGATCCATGCAAAAACGCAAGCAGATCATCCATGGATTTAGAATTGAATGGTTGTTGAGCTTTAGGAGTTCTTTGTTTCGTTTTTATTTGATCCCATAAAACCTCGGCCAAGGTTACCATAACCTATATTTTTGGAAAAAGTTAGAATCTATTAAAGGACCAAATAAAACTCGATAAACATTATCTAAACCTTATGACAGTTTGACAGAAAATGTACAAGTATATGACATTCGCATTCGCCGGGTAAGTATGTTTTTAATGTAAACAATGTTTTGTATGAAATAGACAAGGCTGCAACAAATAATTTTCAAATATGCAACTAAAAATATTACTCACAAAATGGTAAGAAAGTCATGAATAAACTACCTGTTTTATGTTAATTGATTGAAGATAGCCATTTACTACAACTACAGAATAGTCGGTCAATTCAGTTGAAGCAAAATCTTCAAGGAAGGCCTTCTTAGATCCAAACCCATAAAATAGAAGGCCAAAACCACACCTGGCAGAAAATATAGAGGTATAAGTACTGAAATGAAGCAAGTAACAACTCAATTTGTCCTAGATTTTTCTTAAGAAAAAAACAAGCAAAGACAGTGAATTAAAATTGAGAAATGCACTGAAATGAAAGTTTGCAAATGAGTATAAGGAATACCGACTTATAATGTTCTCATTTATAGGAGATGATCCCCATAAACTTTACCAAGTCAATCTTGAATAGCAGACAAAAACTTGCCATTATTATGGCAGCTTTTGAGTTAAGTTCTAGTTCAACTAAGACAATTAATGATGCATATCAACCAAGTATACAAATTTCTCTCCCTTCTATTCTCCTCCAAGGTAGTTGTAACCATCCCATAGCAAGACTGAAGCTTAGAAAAAATATAAAAGAAAATGAAATGTAAGATTAAACCAACACCAACAAAAGTATTACCATTGCGGACAGCCTAACAAGTCATATATAGAGAACATGTTCGAAGATGTCACATCATTTCTAATTCATAAACTTATCAAAAACATAACAAAGGAATGTGCTTGTACCGTAACTCGAAGGCCCACTTATGGTACAAACTCTTGTACCCCTTTAACAGAGATGCAACCTCCTTCTCGTGTTTTGGTTCAATGTTGGACAGTGCATCCCTTAATTCCTGCACATAAAGCATGATATAAAAAAATGTCATTTTAAATGAAAAATAAACAAAAAATCAGTACCTAAGAAACTAAAGTGAAGCACCTCTTCATCTACAAGGTTGATCTCTGAAAGCTTTCGGGATGACTTCTTCCCTGAAACGCCCACCTCTTTGGCCAGAAAATAGTTTCTCGAGAACCCGAACTCATCTTCGGTTTCATCAACCTCTCTATTTTCCATTGCACGTAAATCAGTGCCAATCAACAAATAGACTACAAGAATGTGATCAATTGTGAGAGACTAAAAGCCAATAGCATGTTTAAATCCATTACACATTATTATCACCAAGTATGGCACCAAATGGAACATTCTTCATTTATCAAAAAGTATTTGATATAAGTTAATAAGCAATTATTTACAAACTATCTGATAATTTAACCAGATCACAAATCAAAACTCCAATATATGAACATCAAAATTTTGAATTATATCATAAACTAAAATTTAACTGAAACCGAATTCCTAATTAGAACATATGAAGCAGGGAAACGACTCTTTTGGAATAAATCTCGACTTTGAAGCACTTGAGATTCAGGGGATGCGGCTAATTCGACCGGCAGCAGGTGCCAGGGAATAAATTATCTCCTTATTTTATGGAAGATACATTTCATTCCAATATAAAGAGAGAAGTAAAGAATCCTAGTACTATATTTTGGCAGCAAACTGACTGTCAACATTTTGGCTCCATTCACAAAATTGAAGAGCCATAATTAAGAGTTTCAATCCAATTTCTTACATGTAGCAGACTTTACCGTTTAATTCTCAACATTTTTTTCATATAAAGTTGTCTATTATTTTATTCTTATCTTTATTATTGCATCAGTTTTATTCTTATCTTTATAAGAAAATTTCTTATCAGAAACAACCGCTCCGCCATGTCCACCCTCCCAAACTGCAAGAACTCACTTACCATTGACGTCAAAGAAACAACATTCTTCTCAGGCATATCATCAA
>JAYMTC010000971.1:0-10152 GCA_036897605.1 Melianthus villosus
AAAAAAAAGTAAGATATAAAACATTTTACAAGTAACTCAAACCGATTTATAAATAAATAACCCAATTTGTAAATATTATTGCTTAATAGTTAGAGAAAATTATAACTTTAAATTATTTTTACAATTTAATATATAAGATATAACTTTTAAATTTAACAGTTTAAGATCTTATTTGTTCAATAACTAAACCAAACAAAAATCCTTGCCTTCAAGGATGCCAATAGCAGCATAGAATAGGTTTGGCTGAAGGGCTACGTTTCAAAACGCAATCAAACTAAAAAATTATTCATAAAAACTGGTTCTCAGGGACAGCTACTTTTGGTAGTTTCCCTATCATGTAAACTATAAACTCGCGTTTATGCAGAAGAAAAAAATCTGCCAACACATTTGATGAACTAGGGGCATATTGATTCTTTAAACTAGTGGAAGTAACCATAGAGCTCCATGAAGCAAATGCAGAAGTTCCAAGGATTGGACGCATCCATGGTAGGACCTGTTAGAACTACGCGAAAGAAACTAAAAGGAAGCAGGGCAGTTGGTCCCTCCACAGGCCACGATGCAAATTGACCCGGCTTGCACATTGTTTGGTCATTCTCATGCACTCTCAAGTCTGTCCAAGACTTCCCATCCAAAGAACCCTGAAATTCATTGAGAGTTCACTTTATGCTATTAGCATGATGCAATTCTTGCTGTGGTAATAATTTGCTCCCCTGGAAAATTGCTCGTTACCTGGAGATTCCAAAATCTTATGTAGGCCCTTGACCCATCCTGTCTCAATGTGTAATAGTTGCAGATTAACTGCACAAACCACATATAATTGATGGTTTAATTATATCAGATAAAGAACTAACATATTTCTTCATCATATGTTTCAACACATGTCCCTCTGTTTCTTTCCATAACTTTGTTGCTAATCTGGATGCTGACAAACGAATGTCAGTCAAGATTTGTGGGAATCACTATATTACAAAAAATATTTTGCACAGTGTGCAATTACAGGTCAAATCTTAATCTCTAATATACATTAAATAAGAAATCATTCCCCTTATGTTAAAGTTCATATCTTTTCTGCATGTAAATGTGATTAAATAAAATGCAAAGCAAGTGTTTGATCAATGAATTAAAAGTATGTACAAACAATTTCAAATTGAGCCATGGGATAAACCTGATGATCTTGACCAATGTCAATCATCCACCATGCACAGTTATGCCCATCTTCTGTCCGAGGCCCAGCAAAACATGTACCCTAGTGAAAGAACATATTGTTCAAATAAAGATGGTGAAAGCTAAAAGTGCACAAGTTTACTTCAGTTCAATTTATATTACATGGTAAGTTCTGGAGACCAAAGCCTTCGGGTCAGTATATCGTGAAACAGGACTGCTGGCTGTACCAGTAATTCTCTGAAACATTATAGTAGTTGTATTAATGACCATCCATCCGAAGAGATTAAATTTTTTTGAGTTTCAACCTAAGAAAGTGAAGCCAACCCACCTTTGAAAGAACAGGATTAACCCAGAGATGTTTGCCATAGGATGTTCCGGCAAAGTACATGACTCCATTACTGTCACCATCACATATGTACTGGAGCTCCTTATAACTAGATCTTCTATGCTGAAACCTTGAACTACAAAAGAAAGTGTGTTAGATGACTCTAAAAAGAGTAGTTTCAACCAAGAAATAACTATATCGAATTCCCAACATCTTTGCTGAAAATATGTATGTATCATGAATTATTTTAATTTCTGAAATGGGTTTTCCCCTTTCATCCAAAATGCAAGAGGTCAAACTCTCTAAAAATGGATCGACGGGGCTTAACAAGTTAGATTTTCCTGTTTAGCCAAAACACATTGTTTCAATCAAACATTTTGAACCTAAAATAATTCATTCAACAAAACACAAGGAGCATAGAATTTTAATTGTTAAAAGAATGTATGTGAAGAATGTCGTAAACCCACAGATGTACAACTTTAAACATTAATGTAATACCAGATACTTACTTTTGGTTATTTTCTGGCCTTGTCAATCCAAATTCTATGTAATTGATTGCCTCTTTCACCTGAAATATAAAAGTAGAAAACTAATGAACAAATGTACTTTATGCACTCTGGCTTGTATTCTGAACCTAATATTCACATAAAGCACTTCAACTCACGAGATTGTAGAAAAGAGGAATGTTTCTGCTGAGGTTGCTTTTCTCCAACTGCAAATTATCAGAATTAATTTAATGTCCCAAGGGGTTACTCATCTAATTCTGCTGAGTGAATGATAGAATCTCTACATCCAGGAATTACGTACCTTCTGAAGCAATGAATGCGGCAGCAATGGAAATCTCACATATTGCAACAAGTTATTAATTGATTGAAGCCTCTCCCCGAAAAGGAAAACAGCACTTGAATCTATCATCACCTCATCAACCACTTCCCATCCAGATACTTCTTTTGCCTTCATGCACCATAGTAAGATTGCATTGAGAACTCTTTCTTCAGATGTTACTGTCAACTCCGGATGCTGCAAAACCGATTATTGGATAAAATAATTGTTGCTAACTGATTAAGTTACGAATATGATGGCAATTACTTCTAAAAATTGACCAACTTGCTTTCTGATCTAACATATAATCATATGAGATTATTAGGTTATCCTATTCTGAAGTACAAATAAAATGTGACCTCTAAATCATATTCCAAGCCATCATTATGTTAAGTCTACTTTGTTCTGAAATCCAGAATTTAAACACTAAATATAGATGCTATGGAGGAACTTCAGTGAATTTGCAAAACCTCCCTATAAGTAATGCTTTCAATTTCTTAAATTCTAAGAAAACTGCCCCATTTATTTTCCACATAAAGGACGGACAGAATTACTTTCCAAGACCTCCACTCTTCTTGCTAACAATGCTGATTTTTCTTGGGTACACACCATATTCTAGATCTTTAAGGAGGGAGCACATTGATGACGTACCAATCAAGAAGGATTTTCGTGTTTATCAAAGGCGTGACTGTCAGATTTAATTGTTCATTAGTTAGTAGTTATTTATTTTATGTTTATCAGGTTTTAATAGTTAGTAGTTACTTATTTATGTTTATCAAATTAGTTAGCTAGTTATTTGATGTTTATCTGATAAACTGAGCCAATAAATAGAGGCTCTATTTATATGTTTAAGTATCTTTTACTATGAATTTTGCCGTAGTATATTTGATGTTAGGGTTTTAAATTATTAGTCACCTATTCTACGTCAAGTGGTATTCAGATTTTTTTTCAATCGATTCCACCCAACCATCTTTGCTCATTACCTCACAGTCAATACACCACAGTTCCAGCCACCTGCTTCCACTGCCTCTCCAACACCAACTATGAAATAAGTTTATTTGGGTCGTTTCCCTTCAGATCTACATTAAACGGAGCCAAATCAAATGCAACATCAACGCATCGAGAAAGAGGAGAGCGAGACGAACCCGTTAGTCTCAATCTTATTTGAAATCCAACGTCCAAGCTGGCTAGCCGTTTCTGAGCCGCCAAGCTGGTCAATCTAGAGTGTTGAAGGTTGAAAAAAAAAATCTGGAGGTATCTCCTGTCACTTTTATTTATTTAAGTACCATTTTTTTAGTATATTGCATTAGATTAAAAAAAAAAAAGAATGGTCAATACTGCTCCCACACATTCTGTCATTCACTACCTCTATTTCCAATGCTTTACCTTCACAGCATAATGATAAGCAGACACTTAAAAAATCACTAGAAGTCTCGAGTTTATAGTCGTAATACATTGAATGGATTCTAGAAAATAACCGTTTCAACTAAAAGCTTGAATTGATAATAAATATTCGTATATCTTTAACATTCTCCCTGACATGAAAGTCGTATTTTATTTATTCGGCATGAAGTGGTCCATGATCATCTGCCTTATTTTGAGGTAAGAAACATGCGAATATGGCGCAACTACGATGCCTTCAACAAATGCACGAATAATTAAGGATAATTGTAGCAGTGGGGGTTCGAACCCTTGACCTCGTCTTCTGATATCATTTAAAATAACAGTTTCTACAAAAAACTCGAACCGCTATTGGTCTTGTGCACCTTCCCTATGATATTCGTATTTTTGAATCAGCTGAGTTCCAAACATACTCATGACTTACATGCCGAAATTCGGTGTAAACTTGCAACAGTGTAAATTGACCGTTGATTTTCATCGGCAACATAAAAAAATTAATGTTGGTGATTATGTTATAGTTTGTATTTGTCCATAATTATTTCCTCGTAATTGATTTAAAAACTTCATGACCGCGTCGTTGGATCATTTCCAATAATTCAAGTTGGATCTAATGTTTATTTACTAAAATTATTTGATTATTTGAATATTAGTCCAGTTTACAATGTTGGGAATTTAACCCTATATAAAGGTACTTTTGAGTTTCTTGTTCTGCCTTCTAGTGTTTCAACTATTTCTAGAATTCCGACCGCGCCGTAATTGCCTCCACAAAAGGATGAAATCGCCTCTATTATAAATTTAGAGGCAGTATTATCTCATGCCAGATCTATTCAACGATATCTGGTAATATGGAAAGGGAAACCACCATCAGATTGTACGTGAATCACGGAGGACATGCTCCACAGCTTGGACTCGGTGTTTTGGACGAGTTTTTGGCCACCAACTCGCCAGATTCGAGTTCTTCTTAACTCGAGAGAATGATGGTGAAACAAGAAAGAAGTATTTTCGTGTTTATCAAAAGCGTAACCGTCAGATTTAGTTATTCATTATTTATTAGTTAGTAGCTATTTATTTTATATTTATCAGGTTTTATTACTTAGTAGTTATTTATTTATGTTAATTAAATTAGTTAGCTAGTTATTTGATGTTTATCAGATAAACTAGCTAATACTTTGTCGCTTATCAATTTGGTATCGAGCTTGTAAATACAGGCTCTAATGACATGTTTAAGTATCTTTCACTGTGAAATAAAACTTCACATTGATTTGTCTTTGAAAATTGTGTTAAAATTTTAAATTGATTACTTGTTTTTCATCACTTCACAACATGGTTAAAGAGGACACTTGGGCTTCCTAAAAAGTGGAACTACCAGGGTGTCCTTCTTCCATGAGGGATATGGTACTCCTTACATGCAGGAACTCCCTGTGAAGATACTGGAACAACACTATCCTGAGAGAATGTCAAAGTGTTCGACAAGGTTACTTGAAAAGAATTTTTCTGAGAATTCCCTATTGATTGAACGTATAAGAAGGTTATAGAAGGAAGGTCAATCTGCCAAGCACCGTCTATTTTTAATAAGGAACAAACTCAAAATGAGGTTCACTGTTAAAATAGCAAAAGGAAACAAAGTTTTTCTATGGCTCCTAATATCTTTGCAACTGTTAAAATTGCAAAAGGAAAGGAAGTTCTCTATTGCTCTTAATATCTTGGTATACGGAGAAATATATTTGTCCAAGTTACATACCTCTAGTTGTATCTTTCCACCACCACCCATTCCTTCTAGCTCCACAAGTACTTCATGCAAATTTCCTAGCAACATGTAATCTTGAATTAACATTGTTTGCCAAACTTAAATGCTAAAACAAACTAGCAAGTACGTAGTTCCCCCTATTTATAGTTACACATGAATTATTAGTTGGAGTGTAGATACGGATAATTTAGTAAAGCATTCAATTTTTTTAATGATCTCCAAGTGATAAATTTTGAAAAGAAAAAAAAAAGGAAATTCACAATGAGTACTAAACGATAAACAGTGGTAGAATAGCATTCATGTCTGAACTTCCAAGCAGTACTTTCATCCCAAGTGCCAACATGTGATGAAATGCTTGAACACAAGTGAATGCGGTTGAAATATATATATCAATTAGATATCATTCTACTACAAGTTCGAACTTTTAGTAGAGATGGTTATTTAACAGGGTATTAGAGCATGAGGTATCTTGAGGTCAAAGGTTTGAACCTTCGGTACTGCAATTTTTCTAATTTCTCATGCATTTGGGAATGACCACTGGATCATATATTCGCATGTTGTTTACCTCGAAGTAAGGCAGTTAATAAAAGGTCACCCTTTCACATAAGAGTGAGTGTTGAAATGTATTTATCGAATATATCTCCTTCTACTACAAATTTGAATTTTTAGTCGAGACGGTTATTTAATAAATACATTAGTATGACATTACTCTATGGTCCGACAATAATATAATTTATATTAGATGAAAGTGATCCACGGGATCATCACCATCACAGAGTTGCTCCAAACTCATGGTTGCATTTCCCATGCGCTTATGTGGAGTTACAAGGTTTGCATCCCAAGCTGCAACCTGAAGTTCAATATGATGTGTTACAACAGATAAGATAAAAAGCAATTTTAGGGAACCATGAATGAGAATATAAACCAAATTAGAGATTCAAAAGTATGCATATTGACCTGAAGATCTTTTGATGGGGGCAGCTTAATATAAAAAGTCAAGTCCTCGTTCCATGTTGGATCCTTTGTCCTGCCACCAGTTGCAAAGTTAAGTCACGTTCTTCCAAGTAGATATTCAAGAAGTTGCATGTCTAACTCCACGAACTTGGTACATATAAGTAGATATTCGAAACTCTTTGAAATTCGCAACTCTATAGTAAGAATGGCAGAAAACCATATGAACTTAGCAATCTCTAGAACAAACAAAAATAAGCGACCAGATACCCCCATTTAGTTTTGCTTTTCAGAACCTGACCATCCAGTTGCATGACAGCATATGGATCACTCGTTCCCTGAAAGAACGCGGAAAGCTCAAACAACCACCCACAAGTAACTTGTAGAGGAAAAATCACAATTGTACTTTAAGTTTCTGTAAAGTTAATAACGAGGGGATGGATGTAATTCTGAATCAACTGAACAGTATCAGCTGGCAGTAGAAAGAGATGGTCTTCAAGGTAGAGAGAGCCAAAGGATAACCATACCCACGGATCCATGGCAGGAAAGTTTGAGCCCTTTTTCAACTTTACGAACAATTTGCCATCATATATCTCACGCACAAAAGACCTGCAGGAATGGTGCTGAATCAAATTAATTTAGTTCACTTAACTAACTGATTGTCAACCTATAAGGTACCAATGTTAGACTGGGATTAGCTTAAATGCATTTTAACTGTCAAGTACAAATGACTACATACTCGGAAAGATACACAGTCCTACAATCTGCAGCATCAACTTCGCTCCTCCCCACATTATCCTGATAAAAATGAACCCAATAAAAAGAAGATCACTTCATATGCCCATTCCAATATACTATCTCAACAAAATTCTAATAAAAAAATTAAGTAATTAATTACAAGAGGGGTTGTATACGCTTCAAAAGCAAAACCAGCAAGAATCACTGCCAAATTAATATCAAATGGAGGCCGTTCAACTTTCCCTACTTCCAAAACCTTCTCAATTTCAGCATTCTTATTCGAAACGCAGAAAATCGAGCAACGGCCTCGGTGACCACTATCCCTAAGCAGAGTAAGAACCCCAATCTTCCCATCGCTCGAGAACTTTCGAGAGAAGTTAGGGTTTCTAAATTGTTGTGTTCTGTTTGAGATAGAAAAAAGACATCGATGGTGGAACCGAAGATTCGGGTGGTTGAATCGAAGAGAAGAAGCCATTAGAGCTATGAAAAGAAGATTTGGAAGAAGCTTAAAATAATAATAGATAACTACAAAAGGAAGACAAAGCAGAAGATATTTGATATTGCTACGTGCTTACACGAAATTGGAGAAGGGGATTGAGAGAGACATAAATTTAGTGGAGGCGATGTGATTAACGGTATTGATGAAATTTAAAAAATAAAAAATAAAAAACAAAAATATTGCGACGGTATCGTAACCGTCTCAAATACCCATTTTTTGGGACATTTTCCTACTAAAGCAAATTAGTTGTGGCGACTGTTTAACAGAGCCTCGATCCCTATCCTCTCCGTCGCTGTGGCGTCGCTGCTCATCCTTTGTCTCGGTTTGTTTCACTTTTTCTGGTTAGTGATTTAGCATTTCTTTGTGTTTTTGTCACCCTTCTTGTTAAATGTAGTATATTTTGTCTTCAATTAAGAAGATTTTTTTATGAAATGTGGTATACCTTTATTATTTACTATTGGTGGTACGGTGATGATTTATACGTGTTTGGGTCCAGATTTTGTATTGGTGTTGTGTTGTTGGATCTCGGGGTATTGTTATGTGGTACGGTGTGGTGATGATTTATACGTGCTTGGGTCAAGATTTATACGTGTTAATTGATATATATTAATATATTAATATGGTAGGGATGGTTTGAGGTTATGAATGTGATGAGTTTTACTTATATTAACTTGTATTTAATATGTGTTAAACTATGATGAACTTGTATTTAATGTGTTGATTATATGTTGTTTAATAGGTTTAGATATTTGAAGTTTTGTAAGGCTTAGTCCTTTAAAGTTTTAAAATTTGAATTTGATAACTTAAAACGAGTTTTGTAACTTAAACGTCGAAGTTCAACACTTAAAAATTATTTTGATAGCTTAAAACATGAATTTTATAAACTTGAATTTCATAAACTTTAACTCAAAATAGTTTTATAGCTTAAAACAAGTACTAGTTATATAACATAATCTTAAATGATTTATAATTTAGACTTACGTCTATATAATTTTAAAACTTAAACTTACTTTTAAAAAAAAAGTTTTATTCTTAAACCTAAAACTAGTTTTAAAACTTAAAATGAGTTTTATATCCTAAACATAAACTAGTTTTATATCTTTAATAACTTAAATTTAGTTTTATAAACAAAAAACTAGCTTTATAAACTTAAACTTAATTTTATAATTTTAACTTAAATTTAGTTTTATAGTTTAAACCTAAAACTAATTTTAAAACTTAAATTTAGTTTTATATCCTAAACTTAAAACTAGTTTTATATCATAAACTAGTGTAGTAACTTAAATATAGTTTTATAAATTTAAAATTAATTTTATAAACTTAAACTTAGTTTTATAACTTTAACTTAGTTTTATAGCTTAAACCTAAAACTAGTTTTAAAACTTAAATTTAGTTTCATATCCTAATCTTAAAACATAAACTAGTTTTATAGGTTTAAACTTAGTTTTATAAAAACCTTGTTTTATACATAAACTTAAAACTAATTTTTAAACTTAAACTTCGTTTTATTTCATAAACTTAAAACTAATTTTATGTCTTAAACTAGTTTAGTACTTAAATTTAGTTTTATAAACCTAAAACTAGTTTTATAAACTTAAACTTAGTTTTATAATATAAACTTAGTTTTATAAAAAATTAGTTTATTAGCTTAAACCTAAAACTAGTTTTAAAACTTAAACTTTGTTTAATATTCTAAACTTGATACTAGTTTTATATCCTAAACTAGGGTAATAACTTAAATATAGTTTTATAAACTTAAATTTAATTTTATAACTTAAACTTAGTTTTATAAAAAACTAGTTTTATACTTAAACTTAAAAATAGTTTTAAAACTTAAACTGAGTTTTATATCTTAACTTAGTTTAGTAACTTAAATTTAGTTTTATAAACCTAAAACTAGTTTTATAAACGTAAAACTAGTTTTATAACCTTCAACTTAGTTTTATAACTTTAACTTAAACTAGTTTTATGCTTAAACCTAAAACTAGTTTTTAAACTTAAACTTATTTTTATATCGTAAACTTAAAACTAGTTTTATATCCTAAATTAATTTAATAACTTAAATTTAGTTTTATAAACCTAAAACTAGTTTTATAAACTTAAACTTAGTTTTATAACTTTAACTTAAACTTTGTTTTATAAAAAACTAGTTTTATAGCTTAAACCTAAAACTAGTTTTTAAACTTAAACTTAGTTTTATAACCTAAGCTCAAAACTAGTTTAATTACTTAAATTTAGTTTTATAAACCTAAAACTAGTCTTATAAACTTAAATTTATTTTTATAACTTAAACTTAGTTTTATGGCTTAAATTTAAAACTAGTTTTAAGCTTAAACTTATTTTTATATCATAAACTTAAAACTAGTTTTATATCATAAACTATTTAATAACTTAAATATATTTTTATAAACTTAAAACTAGCTTTATAAACTTAAACTTAATTCTATAATTTTAACTTAAACATAGTTTTATAAAAAAAAACTAGTTTTATAGTGTCACGACCCG
>JAYMTC010000972.1:0-10152 GCA_036897605.1 Melianthus villosus
AATTTTAAATAATATTTAATATTAGATGTTGATATTATTTTTATTTTATTAAATTATTAATTTTTTAATTAATTTATACATTTAAATGTTAATTCATTACAAAGACTTAATACATAATTTTATGGGGACAATTCTTTTACTAACTGATTCCTGATTCCATTTTCAGTTTCAGATATAAGTTAATTAATTAAAACTGATACAATTAAGGTTGCCGTTCTTTAATCATCCCCTTAAGCAAAAACATTTAATTACAAAATTAAGAAAAATGAAAATTGATGAGTTGGCCACCAACTCCTCTTCACCACGTCTTTTTGACAAGTTAAAACCCCAAGTGCATGTCACTCACCACTTATAAATCCACTTGTCAAAATCTCATCCATCCAAACAATCCAACGGCCACATAAATTATCCAACTAACCCATCTGTTACCAACCCTCTATCCCCATTTCCTTCATCTCTCTATTTAAATAAACCATAAGCTTCATCAACCATCCTCAGGACCTGAAATTTTCCTTATTATTTTCCTACCAACCAAACACACAATAAGGAAAATCTCAGTCTCATTCATTTTGTAATCACATTACAAAAAAAATAAAAAAAATTAGAAGGCAATGGAGTATGCAAATGGATTCTGTAACGGTAACGGACATTTAGTCATTAATGGTGACCCGTTGAATTGGGGTGCAGCGGCGGAGGGGTTGAAAGGGAGCCATTTGGATGAGGTGAAGAGAATGGTGGAAGACTACCGGAACGAGGTGGTGAGGCTGAGAGGGGAGAGTTTGACGATAGGACAAGTGGCGGCGATTGGAGGACATGATCGTAGAGTGACGGTGGAGCTGGCGGAGGCCGCGAGGGAAGGGGTGAAAGCTAGTAGCGAGTGGGTGATGAATAGTGTTAATAATGGTACGGATAGTTACGGTGTTACTACTGGTTTTGGCGCTACTTCTCACCGGAGAACTAAACAAGGCGGTGCTCTTCAGAAGGAGCTTATTAGGTAATTTAATTCATTTTTCTGCTTTTAGGAAACGTTATAAATAATTTAATATACTTCTTTCTATTTTCTTCTTCTTTTATCCTTATAATTTTTTTTAAAAAATAATTTTAAAAACTAAAGAATTGTAGAGAAAATGAAAGTTGAAAAAAATTAAGATTAGTAGAGTTTAATAGGAAAAGTTATCAATAATTATATTAGTTGAAATTGTAGCTAAATATTGTAAGTGGTTTACAAGTAGTTTAACCAGTTTAAAAGGTTTGATTCAACTTTATCTTAGTTAATTCTAATTTTTGTTAGTCTACCTATATTTTAGAATAATTCACATGCATTCTTAATTAGAATTCTTGTATATGGTAAAGGATCTTGGAAAAAGATAAAAAATTTAAGGCTTAAATATTTATGTAGTATCTAGAATATTATGTTTATCTCAATTTAGTACATGAACTCTAAAATGCATCAATTTTATATATAAACTCTTAAAGTCCACTCAATAGTAGCACTATTGTTTTGTTAATTTGTCTCAGGTCGCTTAATTTAATCTATTTTTTTTTACTAATTATCACCCAATTTAACGTAATTCTTTCTTATTGAACATTAAAACTGATAGTTTGGTTCTAATGATGTACAAGGATGTACGAAAAATTAAAGATATAAATTAATATTTTTTAACATATACAGAGATTTGATGATCTTTAATAAGAGAAAATTAATGGAGAATTAAGTTATATTCGATCCAGATATGATTTTGGGTCGGTGGTAGTTAGTAGAAAACGAGTTGAGTTATATGAGATAAATTAAAAACGATAGTGCAACGATTTTAAGAGTTCATATATGAAATTGATGCATTTTAGAGTTCATATAACTCTAATAATTCAACTAGTATATAAATATTTAAGTCAAACTTTAAAGTTATAAATAAAAGGATATGTCTGTATAAATTAGAATTCTTTGAAATTTTTTGAAATTTGAAACAGAACTTGTTCTAGAGTTTTTTTTTTTATTATGTTTTACTTTAAATTTTATTAAAAATGACAACTATTTGATAAGATTTCAAAATTTCCTAAACCTATTTTCTTGTTTCATTAGACCCATGACAATTTTATAAGTAAATCTTGCAAAATTCAAAATAATTGAAACTTCCTATTAAAATATAGCGTAAAGATAGAATCCATCGCTATTATGTAGTTTGGTTTTTTATATTATTAGCTTTTTCATTTTAAAAGAAAAAATGATAGAATCCTTTTAGGTTCAGAAATTTTTTAATCAAATTAAACATAGATCCAATATATTTATTTAAAAAAATAGGTATAAGAATCTTTTCATAAAACGGAGAATTGTTCAAACCAAATACAAACAACATAATTTATGCATTTTTCAACCTTTTTAAATTTAGATTACATGAGATTTATAACTGATTTTATTCATTTGGATTGATTCAAATTTTTTTAACAATACCGTATGATTTTGGTATTTTAACGAATCAAATCGCAGCCGTAGAAAATGTTTTGGCAGTAAAGACTAAAAGTGTGTTAAAATTTCAGGTCTTAATCGTAAATAAAAATATTATATTTTAGATTTTCAATTTATTTGGAAACTTCTTCCTTAATGACTTTAAATAAACTGAAAACATTTATTTTTGAATTTAAAATTGGGTAACGAGTTATTTGTGTGTCAACACTAAGAATTTGAGTGACATGTTCCTATCACTATCCAACAAAAATGATGTACTAATTAAAAGAAACATATAAAATCCTTGCCGACCCAACTAAAGCACTAAAATTCAAAATTCTTTTTAATAGAAATTCGAAGTTTATAATTACCTACTAAAATATAATTAATTCTATAAATATAAGATGTTTGGGAATAAATCCAACTTAACTTTGTAATTTTTTATTATAAAAACAAAAAATTCACGTGCTTAAAATTGTGCAGGAAATCTTTTGTAGTGTATAAAATATAATATTCAAAGTAAAATTTTGTCCCCTCAATAATTTTTACGGGTTTTTTTTAACATATAAACACAATATTGTGTATTTAAATTATATAAGAAATAAGAAATTTCAGCACATATGCAAATCCACAAGTACAAATTGTAATTTGCCCTTTTTCTTATTTTAACATTATTTGATGTCAACTCATAGTAAAGAATTGAAGAGTAATGTCACTTGGTTTAATTATACAAATGATAATTTTAACTTTTAATTATATTAATTTTAAAATAGTCATTTTAGTATTTAAATTATCCAAATATATCATAAATGATATCCTAATTAAAATTTGATAAGATTTTTGGACGGTACTTTCAATAACATACATAATTATTCTTTTCAACTTTTGCTTGACCATTGATGAGGTATTTTAAGTTTAGCTACCAAAATGAGTCTGACTGACTAACTATCAAAGTTTGGGTATCAGACTTAACTTATAGTATATTAATTTTATTTTTAATTTGTAGCTGCATATTAAATTTCTCTTTTACTTGATGTTGCATCAGATTTTTGAATGCTGGAATATTTGGCAACGGCACAGAATCAAGCCACACGTTGCCTCACTCAGCAAGCAGGGCAGCTATGTTGGTGAGAATCAACACCCTTCTGCAAGGATATTCAGGCATCAGATTTGAAATCTTAGAAGCTATAACCAAGTTACTCAACCATAACATAACCCCGTGCTTGCCGCTAAGGGGCACGATTACAGCATCAGGTGACTTGGTTCCTCTTTCTTACATTGCTGGAATGTTAACTGGTAGGCCTAACTCCAAGGCCGTTGGCCCCAATGGCGAATCCCTCACTGCTGCCGAGGCATTTTGCGTTGCTGGGATTCAAGGTGGGTTTTTTGAGTTGCAACCTAAGGAGGGACTTGCACTTGTCAACGGGACTGCAGTTGGGTCAGGCTTAGCCTCCATTGTTCTTTTTGAGGCCAATATACTGGCTGTTCTTGCAGAAGTTTTATCCGCAGTTTTTGCTGAAGTAATGAATGGGAAACCGGAATTTACTGATCACTTGACTCACAAACTGAAGCATCATCCTGGGCAAATTGAGGCTGCTGCTATAATGGAGCATATTTTAGATGGCAGTTCATATGTTAAAGCAGCACAAATGTTACACGAGACGGATCCCCTTCAAAAGCCTAAACAAGACAGATATGCTCTGAGAACATCCCCTCAATGGCTTGGTCCCTTGATCGAAGTTATTAGAATGTCGACTAAAATGATTAAGAGAGAGATTAACTCTGTCAATGATAACCCTCTGATTGATGTTTCGAGGAATAAGGCTATACATGGAGGGAACTTTCAAGGCACTCCAATTGGTACTTCAATGGATAATACCAGACTAGCTATTGCTTCCATTGGAAAACTCCTGTTTGCCCAATTTTCTGAGCTTGTTAATGATTTTTACAACAACGGGCTGCCTTCGAATCTGTCTGGGGGTCGTAATCCAAGCTTGGATTATGGTTTTAAAGGTGCAGAAATTGCAATGGCATCTTACTGCTCGGAACTTCAATTCCTTGCTAATCCGGTTACTAATCATGTCCAAAGTGCAGAGCAACACAACCAAGATGTGAACTCCTTGGGTTTAATATCTTCAAGAAAAACAGCCGAAGCCATTGACATCTTGAAGCTCATGTCTTCCACTTTCTTGGTTGCACTATGCCAAGCCATTGATTTGAGACATTTAGAAGAAAACTTGAGAAGTATTGTCAGTAACACAGTAAGTCAAGTTGCCAATAAAGTCCTAACAATGACAATGAATGGAGAGCTTCATCCATCCAGATTTTGTGTTAGAGACTTACTCAAAGTGGTTGATAGAGAACATGTCTTTACTTACATTGATGATCCCTGCAGTGCCACATACCCGTTAATGCAGAAACTCAGGCAAGTGTTGGTTGAGCACGCCTTGATTAGTGGCGACAGTGAGAAGAACTCAAACACTTCCATTTTCCAGAAGATTGTGGCATTTGAAGAGGAACTCAATGCACTTCTTCCCAAAGAAGTGGAGAGTGCTAGAATCAAATTTGAAAATGGGAACCTGGCTATTCCAAACAGAATTAAGGAATGCAGATCATATCCATTATACAAGTTTGTAAGAGAAAATGTGGGAACAAGTTTACTAACCGGCGAGAAGGTAAGATCACCAGGAGAGGACTTCGATAAGGTGTTCACAGCAATGTGTGCAGGGAAACTGATAGACCCAATGCTTGCTTGTCTAAAAGAGTGGGATGGAGCTCCTCTTCCAATCTGCTAGGCTGTTTTGATATAGCAGCATGGTCAGAAGATACTCAAGAGGTGCCTGTACCTACAATCCTGTAATCAAACTGTATGTTATGTGTCGTATGTTCATCAATTAACTTCATTGCATTGTGAATTTCAGACATAATTGTAATAAGAGGAAGTATACTGGATTTAGTATAACAAGAGAGTTTCTGCTTCCCAATTTGTTTCATAATATTAGAATACTGTATTGTACTTAAACGAGAAAGTTCACTTGTTTATTCTTACATAATTTTGTGTTTAAAACTTTCTATTTCCTATAAATATTGAGCTATCTACAGCTGGAGATTACCTTATCAAAATTTAACCCATAATATTTCTAGTCATAACTAGTGTTAGTGATTGAAGGTGTGAAAGTTGCCACCGCTCTGCAAGTTGTCAAGAATAAACTATTTTACTTTATTTAGTTAAAATATATCTATAATTAAAAATCTTTACATATTAGTTATAATTTCAAAATATCACATAAAATAAAAAATTAGTGAAAAAAATTGATGGGTACTCTTACCTGTTTGGTTGGATACAAATTTTAAAAATCTTACTCATTTTATTCGCGGAGTAATTTTTATAATACCTGTTCAACGATCGAATAAAAGTATGTATGCAATCTACAGTAAAAAGTAAAACTATGCAATCTACAATAAAAAGTATGTCGTTGTTCAAACTCAGGACTTGTTATATGAACTCAGGACTTGTTATATGAGATTTAAATCTATAATCATCACGACACTAGCGATAACTATCTACTACACTGGTTTGTATCTTATTACACAGTAAAATATTATATGCCGTTCTATTTCTGGAAAGTATAAATATAATACTGTCATAATCTAGGCCAAATCAACTATTATGTTTTGATAACAGAACTTAAAATGCTAAAGAAGTTTTATCCTAAATAATATTAAATACCATATGAGACACAAGAAGAAAAGTTACTTCTCTTTCACTTGCTTTCATTTTGTTTAAAAGAAAGAAAAGTTCAAAAAGGTCTTACTGAGAAGATGGAAACAAGTGAGCATTCTCAATTATGTGCAATTTCTCTCCACTATCCTGAGTCTGTTGCCTATATATTATGTTTATTGGTTATTGTGTTTGAGCATGCGTTTAGATTCTCATTTTTTCAGAATCACAATGCTAAAATCTCACCATACCAAAGCAAAGAAAATGGCCGCCGAAACCCCCCCCGCCCCCCCCCACCCCCACCCCCCACATTGTCCGTAGGACATCCACAAGCTCATTCACCACTGCCACAGAGTCCTCCCTTGCTGCCACCCTTTTCAACTCCTCTCCCTTCCACTCCTTCACATCCTAACTCATTAACTCTCCCATCTCCCCGTCCTTCAGAACTCATCTTTCAACTCCCTCTACCCGCTACTTCTCCATCCCCTCAATCTGGTCAGCTGTGGCGGCACAGGTGAAAATGGACCATGGGAGAGTTGAGTGGGTTGTGCTTGATTAGTTCTACAAGGAGATGGGGGCCAAACTTATCGACAATAACAAAATTTGTAGGTTGACTGGTGAGGCTCTTCAAGCTTATAGCCATGTGTCTAGCAGCCTTGTTCATCTATTTTCTCTCACTTTTTTCCTTTCTCCTAATCTGGCCAGTAGGAATATTTAGCAAGTTAATTTATCTTTGCAATTGGAATCTTTCAATTTCATGATTTTGATCTTTTGTTAATCATTCTGTGTTTCTCATTGAGGAACTGGTGGTTCTTCCCGTTTTGTTTCTATATCATATATTTTCTTCATATATAACCCAAAGAGTATGTGTGAACATACTGAATCTCCATTCCCAAAAAAATAAAAAGGTTTGTCTAATCGTTCATCAACAGCCTTAAATAAAAGTATTATGCATACAATTTCTAAGAAAAAATAGAATCATCATAATTATAATTTTACTAATGTATGCCACTGAGCATACAATAATATTAAAAAAAAAAAATACACATACTGACTTCGAATTTACACCAGTACGAAAACATAGATTGTTCAGGAAATGATCAGTATAAGGTTATAGGATCGTTACAGACACCCCAACAAATTTCATTTCAGAAGCAATGAAACTGTCCTATCTCATTATCACATATAACTGACTCGGTTGCTTAAGATTGAAGGAGATAAGTTGCAACTAGTGTCTCAGAAAAAATATTTTATGTGTTCAACAAGTAACTAACAAATATAGGGTTCCTATGTAAATACTTTACCATGTTTAGTCTACTACTAATTGTTATGGGTAACTCCCGACCTGGCCAAAAGACTGAAAACAGGGACTCGTGGCTCACAAAGTCGTGGCATTGACCCATTTGGTATCAAAGGGAAAAACAGGTCGTGCAAATAGCACCTGGATACTACGGCTCATTGAATGATGACTCTGACCAACAGACGATTTCGACATAAGATTACTAGGAGGCAAGATCTTGTGGATACATAATAGTTACCTCTCATGGTTATTATATCCATGAATAGGGACAAAGGATCAATTCTGTCATTCTCATCAAATTATTTCCTCTTAGATAAACTTGATTAATTTTGGAACAACACCATTAGGCAAATATGACATGTTTCACTAAATAAAAACAACATAAAACAGAACCAATGTTTATTAATACCTGGGATTGACCTTCAACAATTGTTTCTTGTCCTTGCCACTGCTCCCGCCTCAACAACTACCCCATTTTTGCTTGTTATCCTTTTTGCTGCTTCTTACCCTTCACACTGTGAAATTATAGTAGGAGGATCATCACAAGCTCATGTCACATTTCATTTGTGAAGAGATAACCCCTGTTTCTCAAAGATTCCTCTCATGACAGATATGAACTTTAAAGGAGTCCGCGAGAAGCAAAGTCAAGAAAGGCATTTTCTATACATCGAAATCATTAATACAAATCCACTCCTGACAGGAATCATCTCCTAACTGGTAACCGTAGCTAAATTATTGACATGACTATTTTTTTTAAAAGAAAACGGGGTTCACTTGACGTCCAAGAACTATTTTTTTTTTGTAGGGATCTGGATAAAAAAAATAGATCAGCCTATAATCTAGTTTGGAAAAGAAAAGTTCATATGAGGTACCAAGCATAAAGATTAAAGTTAAAATGTGTTCATGACAGATAAATAAAAACCGTATAGCACAAAATGTATTTTCTATACCTCTGTAGAAGTGTTTGACTAATAAAATCAGTTCACACTCTACCTTCTTCACCAACAAAAAGATGAAACTAATAGTTATAAAAATGTTGTTGATTGTTGTGCGGAGCTGAGCATCTTCTATTCGCTGGGATAAAGTTTTTCTTCTGCATGAGCCTTGTGCAGTAAACTTTAGGATCTCCCTGAAGTACAATGCAAAACCAGAAACAACCACAGAAAAAAAAAGAATTCATAAAATTACCATAAGGATCGATACAACATTCATTGTTTATGCTTTTGAAAATTTGTTTTCGTAAAATAAGTTAAAAGAATAATGTATAGCATCTCGCATTCAGGCACACTCACAGGTGCAATCAAAAGGAGGGGACTAAAAATTCTGCCTTGATAAAAATCAATTTAGCTCGATTTGTTTCATCCAGTAATAATAACTTAAAACCACACTTTTTCATCCATTAGACCTCTAACAATCAAATATCTTGTTAATTACTACTTCAAAACATTTAGATAACATAAACGCAATCATTTCAACTATGATGCATGAGTTCTCTAGTCGAGATCAACAGGAAATATACAAGGTTATAATCCCAGGTTCCCAGCAGAAAACAAGAAAATGAGGATTTAGTTGAGTTATATTGCTTCAATTATTTTATGTTACCAAAATTAGAGATATGCAAACTGAATATTTTGGATAGATTATTATTACGAATTCATCAATAATACATGGACAAATATTTCTTATTATTATGCAATACAGGTTACCAGTATTCCTCTATTTGATAAGACACTGCCTTAGATTTTTTTATTAATTGTGACATATTTAATATTAGTTGGTGAATTTGGACGAAAAATAATATTTAAAAATCTAAAGAAAAATCTCTAGTATATCTTATCAGTTCAGCGGTTTCTTATATCACATTTAGAAAAAAGGGTCACAATTATGATTTTCCCCATGTATATTTAGAAACCGCTGTCCAAGACATGGTTTTAAAACGTGAGCTAGTGTGTCAGTTTTTTTTTTCTTCATGTCAACTACGTGTACAACATGCCTAAGACGTTCCAAACAGTGCTGCAAAATTCAAAAAATATATCAAGTAGGACTCCCTATATAAAGAACCGTGTGTATACCCTCATCTCACATCGAGAAATAAATTATTTGATCTGATAGTGCTGAATGGGGTGGTAAAACAACCTGATGCCAATTAAAATGTGTGGATGGGAAAGATCTCCTATAACTCTCAAATTCATACGCCTTATGAGTTTGGAGATTTCGAATAAGTATCTTTCCCATGCCACACATTTTTATTGTTGTCAGGGGTTTCATTCTTTTCGGTTCGTTCACTTGAAGACTGGGGAAGAGACCCATGAGGGGAGATAAGAATTTGTTTTTCTTTCTATGGTTGTTTTGTTTCTTTTAGTAGCTATGAAGTAAATTGTATCATTAAGAAAAACCTGTTATAATCTTATCTTGCCTAATAATTGAAAGATAGATGTTCACCAAATAATTGAAAGATAGATGTTCATCAAAACACTAACTTTTTTTATTCATAAGTATCCAACATTTTAAACTGAAAATCAGATACCGGAAGGTTTATTACTCTAAGGTTATGGTTGTACCTCGATTTTTAGCATATTTTTTATTTTATTTTAATGTATAAAATAAATTATAATCAGAATTTTGAAAGGAAAATCAGAAGGTTCATTACTCTGAAGGTTATTTTTCTCTAGACTATATCAATTACCT
>JAYMTC010000973.1:0-10150 GCA_036897605.1 Melianthus villosus
ATTTATTTATTTATATTATTTTAATAAAATAATTTATCCGTAGCTTCTGTCTTTGAGAATAATTTAATTACTTAAAAGATTAATTATGTTGTTATTGGTTCATTGACGTTATACTTAGGCATTTTCACATTTTATAGAGTTAATTGATATGTTAATAATTTATGCATATTAATTCTCAAAACAAAACAAAATTTTAATACAATAGATTTATATTTTTAAATTATTAAAAGAAACAGAAATCAAATTAAAAATAATTCATTTTTTACTTTGAACACCTTCAGATTCTATGTTTGAATAACAAAAATAATATCGGTGAACCTTGAAATGACATTTGTTTATCTTTGTTTCAAAGTGGGCAGTGAATGAGGAGGTGCAATTAAGACTTGAATCTGTCACTAACTTCGTGCATGGACAGCGACGAAATACGCTATATTAATATGTTAACATTTTAATTTAAAAATAAAAAAATATGACCGACGTGAATTTATAAGAAATTATAAATTCTTCATTAAATAGATAATAATTTCATGAAGTTGCAAACATTGGCCTTCGTTATAACGGGGTATAATTCCTTTTTAGTGAAATTCTTTTTATAAGTATTGGTTTTAGTACATAAAATAATATCAAGCTTCTAAATTATAATTTAAAATAATTTGTCCTAATTTTTTTTTTTTTTTTGAGAGTTTTTGAATACCAAAGTTTTGGTGCCAAATATACGCGATTGAGAGGTCACTAAGTATTTGATTTTGGTAAAGATTCGTATTTTATCTGTTCTTACTGAAAGTTAAACTTTTTCTCTGATGAGAAAGATACAAAAATTGAGTAATGCCCCTTTTAGCGGATTGTCTTATTACTTGGTACAAGGTTAATTGGGTTGGTAACTTTCAATCTTTCTTTTTTTAGAACCAATTAAGCTTCTTACTTAAGTCTTCACTTTTTCCAGGTCTTTTACGTTATTGGGTCGAAATAATTGGGCAATTTAGGTTGAAGCAGATCGCAGATTCTCAGTTCTGAGATTTGTTATTTTTGATTTGGCGGTGGAGAAGGTTGGGGAAGATGGGTTCTTATGGAAAGCTTTCAAAGAGGGTTGTGGAGACCGAGATACCCGTTATGGTTCAGGTATACCTTGATTTTCCAGAAATTTGTCCGATGATGTTTTTTTATGTTTTCTAGGTGAAGTTTTTGTTGATTAATAGTTGTTTGGGCAGATACAGGAATTGATCCGAGGAGCTAAAGATGCCATGTCGCTAGCTCAGGTTTGTATTTCATTCTCCAATGTTGTTCAATTGTCTATTATTTAGTTTGCTTTCGGCTTTCTAGGGAACATTGAGAAATGGATTCTGCTTTTCCATGGAAAGCTGGGTGGTGGGAAATAATCAATTTGCCCTTTTCATCTACCAAAAGTGTATTTATTTTTAATAAAGAAATAGTGTTTGGGAAGAAATTCTTACATACACTGAGTCCACAAGTAAGGTGGTGAATTAAGCCCATTAAGATGTATGAACTCCAGTAGTTCATATTAAATTCAAAAATATTTTAGTGTTTCTAATACAGATTAGTGGAGTTAAGACATTTTTATTAGCGTAGTTGACCACCTCACTTGTGGACTCGGTCTACGTAATAATTTCTGAATTGGCTTAGTTCACCACCTCACTCGTGGAGTATATGTAAGAATTTCTTGGTGGGTATTCCAATAACATACTACAATGTAACTACTAGCAGTGTAGCTCACATTGATGTAACTGCTTACAGCTTCATTTCTATAGTTGCATAGCCAAAACCTAGTAATTGATGTATTGATTCTATGTTTCGATAATTAAGCTGAAATTTGCTTAATTTCTTGTGAATTTTTTGTTGCTTTTCCTGCCGAGTTAGCAAGCTGACAACATAAGATGTGATTTGCTTTCTTTGCTGCATTTGCATTTTCTAGTAATTGTGTGTTATGTATTTAATACTAGAAACTTTCTCGCATTTTTCTCCATGTGAGGTTCCTGTGTGAAGAATGGCCAACCTGTAAGAAATACTTCAATTTCAAGGCATTTCTGATATATTCGTTCGGCGAGTCAGTCTTTCGGCTATTTAGAAGATCTTGAAACATATAGAAGGTTCTTGTGATATGGACTTATAAGAAACCTATTACTCAAAATCATCTATCTGAGCAAGAGCTTGTTCACATTTCTAAGTTTAAATTGCTGAAATTCCAAATAGCATCAGTGTTTCTAATGTTTTGATCTGCACTATGCAAATACAGATTTCATGCACAGTTATAAATAAATACTATGCACTATGCTGTTAAATTCCTTAATTAGTCATTTTCCAGAAGTTTGGACTGCCTTTTGATTCTTGATTGCATTTGACATGCTAGTTAAGAGTTTCGTTGAGCTTTCTGTGTACACTATTTCCTTAATCTCTGTTGCTATGTGGTGTAGGGTGTAGTTTACTGGCAACCACCCAAACAGGCAATGGATAAAGTGAAAGAACTTGTATGGGAGCCCTCAGTTAGTCGATATGGTGCTGATGAAGGTCTTCCTGAACTGAGGGAGGCATTGGTGAAAAAGGTTTACGTTCTTTCATAGCTATAGTTTTTTTTCCAGTTAAATGAATCATTTTGTTAGATGCTAATTGTCATTTCATATGGCACAAGGCTTTATTCCTGAATTCGTATTCCTATTATTTGACCAAGTAATGTAAACCTACAATAATATTCTCCTTCGTTTTCCAGTTGCGAGTGGAAAATAAGTTGCACAAATCTTCTGTGATGGTTACGGCAGGTGCGAATCAGGTAATGGAATAAGTTCTATATTATGTTATTATTGGTTTTCGAGTTATTGCTTGTCTCTCAGATTTTGAACAATCATTGGGTTGTCTTAAGTTCAATAGAACACTATATCAGTTGTGACGTGTCATATATTCCTATGCTACCATGAAATGTGTCAATTAGCATATTGTTTTCAAGAGTTTTTTACAATCTTATATGAATGCTCCATGACAGGCATTTGTTAATCTGGTACTCGCATTATGTGATCCGGGAGATTCTGTTGTTATGTTTGCACCATACTACTTCAATGCATACATGTCATTCCAGATGACTGGCATCACTAACATACTGGTTGGTCCTGGAAATCCGGATACTCTACACCCAGATGCAGGTTATACTTTAATTGAAGTGTTAAAATTTGAGAATACTGCCAATGAGTTTTTTTTAAAGTGATTATGCTCCTAGAGCATTTTCCTTTCTCGTTTCACTGCAGTTTTCTTTCCATATTTTCAGAAATTGGAGTTAATAACCGATCACTAAATGTCCTAGTAGATCATCACATCATTAATACATCTGCTCGAGTATAGTTGAATAATGCCAGATCGAATGCAATTGTTTTCGTGTTTTTTACAGAAAAACTTGTATGAATTCAACATGGTTTCTGGGAGTCTAAATCTTTTTTATTGCAAGATTGCATCTTATTTCTTTAGGCTCCGTTTGTTTGGGTAGAAAATGTCTTTCCGGAAAGTGTTTTCCTAAATTTTAAGCTTTCTTATGTTTATTTTCGTGGAAAACATTTTCCATTTAAAATTGGTTTTCCCTAAATAAATGGAAAATGTTTTCCTAACTATTTGAGCGGAAATCATTTTCCATAACTTACTTTATGCGTTCAAAATTTCGTTTAGTATATTCAAATAAAAATTTTAATCGTCCAAATTAATTTTTTGTGAATTTATACCATAAAATGTATTTTTTATTTATAATTTTATAATAAAATTTTAAAAATACAGCAAAAATGTTAATTTTCTAAATTTTAAAAATAATTATTAAAATTACTCTATGAACTTGTGTGTCTATATTTAATCATAATATGGTGTCATAACATAAAAATTCAACTAACCCAATAGTTCTTTCAATTTTAATCGACGATTTCTTATTTTTAAAAGTTTCAACTAAATACAAGAAAATATACTAAAGAATCTTTATTTTTCTTGGAAAATCATTTCCAAGAAAAACGTTTTCCAGAAGAATATTTTCCGCCGTGACAAACGAATTTTAGAGTATTCTGTTACATGGTTTATTTACCAGTACTTTCTTGCTTTTCAGAATGGTTAGAGAAAACACTATCTGAAACCAAACCACCGCCAAAGCTTGTCACTGTTGTTAATCCAGGCAATCCATCTGGGACCTACATACCGAAGCCTCTTCTACAGGTTTGTCTATTGGAAACTCCCTGGCATCATATAAATTTGTATAATGATTATATGTATCTTCTATTATCGGGACTTACAAATCATTTTTGTTTAAGTTTAAGAATCTTGGTTTTCTTACATGCTATACTCCTGTGCTTTCTTTGTTTAAAGTAGAAAATTTCAGATCTCTGCAAAAATGCCGGATCGTGGCTTGTGGTCGATAATACATACGAGTAAGTTTAGTTTGTTTTCATCCTAGATGCCTTTTACATAACAATAGTTGTTGTTCTGTGGTTGATGAAATTGCACAGGATAAAATAAATAGCTTTTATGAAACTGATCTCTGTGGTTCGATTCTTTCTTTGTGGATTGGACTTTATCATGTAGTTATTTTCAACCAGTAGTTGAGTGTGATGCTTTCATAATCCAGTTTCTGAGCTGCATGCTCTTGTTTAATTTATATTAGTTTCTGAGCTGTATACTCTTGTTTAATTTAAAAAGAGGACAACCAGTAGTTGAGTGTGATGCTTTCATAATCCAGTCACTTCAGAAGGTTATGATTTGTAGGCTAAGTGGTCAAGGGTTAGTTTTAACCATACATGTAAATTGTTGGTGCCATGTGTTGAATTGAATCAGATGAATGAATTTTTCATTCTTATGCTTATATATGTAGGAATGTACTGTTTTTCTGACAAATTTTGTGTACTTTAAAAAGCCCTGGAAATTATTTGTAAAGGGTCCATATGATTGTTTTTCCTAACTTGAAGAACCTTATAGACGAATTTTAGGTCAATCTGTCTAAAGAAGTATATACAGGTGAAGATTATGAATGTTAGGGACATCTTTCGTAAAGAGCTTGTTTGACATTATGTTGAAGTAAGGTGATCCTGCGTTGTGACTTTATTTCTCAAGTAAAAAATGAGAATTTCAACAGAAAATCACCACTTCCAACATAATGTCAAACCAGCCCAATACAAGAGATGAAATATATAGAAGTAACAAGTTGATACTAGAAGAAACACTACAAGTAACAAGTTGATACTAGAAGAAACACAAATAACATTTGATATAATATATAGGAGTGTTAATATCTGGAATCTTGAAAACGACGTGTTTAAGGTGCATTGTCAAAGTTTGTGTGGTTTTGAGGATAATTGAATGTGGAAGATAGAGGAACGAGAGTTTTGAAGAAACCAGAGTTTGTTTAAGGAGATGCTAAACCGTGAAATGATTCATTTGATATAACATATATGAGTATGAATATCTGGAATATTGGAAAGGTCGTGTTTAAGGTGAATTGTCAAAGTTTGTGTGGTTTTGGGGATAATTGAGTGTGGAAGATACAAGAACAAGAGTTTTGAAGAAAGCAGAGTTTATTTAAAAATATGGTAGCCCGTGAAATGATTCATTTTGAGATGTGATGTTTATTTCAACTATTATTTTCGGAAGCCGGTTATAAGTTTTCTGTTGCCACGGTTATGTAGTTAATTTCTTGTTCAATAAGAATATGCATGCTTGTAACTTTCTATCTCACTAAGCACAAGATACCCTCCGTCATTCTTATGAGTTGCATATGCAGGTACTTTATGTATGATGGTCTAGAACACTCATGCTTAGAGGGAGATCACATACTTAACATATTTTCCTTCTCGAAAGCTTACGGGATGATGGGATGGCGAGTTGGATATGTAAGTCTTGTCTTTATGTTGTACACGCTATTTTAATGTTAGATAGATAGGCTAATTTCTTTAGGATGCTTATTTGTTCGTGCTTCCTTTTCAATGGAGCATCAAGTGATTCAAATTAATTGAGATATTAGATCAGTTGGTTTAATTTATGCCGTCAGATTTACGTTGCATAGTCAGTCACCTTCAGATTCTGAAATTCATTTTGCTTCAAGTAACACTTGGCAAGACTCATATCACTAGTGCTATGTTTGGATAGGTGTATTCAATTAACTTGGTTTTAGTTATTTTCATGCGTAATAACTTGATATACATATGAAAATGAGGTCTGTAAAATCATATTTTATCTGTATCACTGAGCCGATCACCAAATGCATATACAGATAGCGTACCCATCAGAAGTGGAGGGCTTAGCAACACAACTCTTGAAAGTTCAAGACAATATACCTATCTGTGCTTCACTTATTTCACAACACCTTGCCATTCACTCCTTGCAAATGGGACCTGACTGGGTCATTGAGCGAGCCCAACATCTTGTCAAGAACAGAGAAATTGTTCGTGTAGCATTATCTGCCCTTGGAAAAGATTCCGTGAAAGGAGGAGAAGGTGCTATTTATCTGTGGGCAAAGCTTCCAGACAAACACTTAGACGACTTTAAAGTTGTTCACTGGCTTGCTCATAGGCATGGGGTGGTTGTGATCCCGGGAAGTGCATCTGGATGCCCGGGTTATTTTAGGATTTCCTTTGGAGGGTTGAGGGAGGACGATTGTAAAGCAGCTGCAGAGAGGTTAAGGAAAGGGTTGGAAGAATTGGTGAGAGATGGAATGACTGAATAATTCATTTTTTACTTATCAAATCAGATACTTATATGGAGAATGAATTTGCCTTGTTGTGCAAGTAAATATTGCTGCACTTAATAATTTGGGAGGGTTTAAAGTCTTCCTGGTTTTGGGCATTGGAGGATATTGATGTCAAAATTGTAGTTCAATAATGTATCAAAAATGATCATTGATGGAAAAATTATTTCATTATTTTTTAAATGGATGTAATATCTTTTATCTTTTCATTTTGATTTGGTATTTTTCTCTCCATATATATTTCATATTCTAGATTATTAGGTTATCTAAGTTTTTTTCTTCAATTCATCGGTATGACATTGACAATAAACTGTTACAACAGTGAAACATTTTATATTTAAGGAGAATATATTATTTATCTGTGGACAAGTTTACTAAGAAATACATTTAACAACTTAAATGTCTTTTAAGTAGACGGTTTATTTAATCATTAAATGTGAAGTGAACTGACCACTCGTTAATTAAGTGTTAAAATTTTAGCGCAGCCATTAAGAGTCTACATCTGAACTAACTAGCTATAAATAATACTTAATATTATATTTCGATGTTATTTTTACCACGTTAAGTCATTGTATTTTAATTAACTTTTAATCAAATAAGACACATTTAAATATCGATTCAGACTTAACTATTAAATTTACTAAACGACGCCTTAAAGTTGTTCACTCGCGTACTCATAGGTACATTACACACATGTTAATGTCCAAATAATTTGAAGATTTTCTTCGAAAGTATGGAGAGATGATCACTACAAAGTGACCGAACAATTTAAGAATATGAGTATACTGTCAATTACGTTTCTAAAAAAAAAAAATAATGTGTCAAGTTTGATTACAATAAAAAAAATGTTAAAATTGAGGGCCAACTGTATGATTTAATTTATTGAAACTTGTGGACATGCATTGTTAATCAACATTTGAAACAAGTTTACCTTCTAGTTTGATAAATTTAAGTATTAAATCGTTAATGCTAAATTAATATCTAGATGTAATTTTAATTAATTAAAAGAAATAGACTCAATGTGTTAAAATAATTTTAATATTTAACATTAGTTATTATTTAAAACTAATTTAGATGTAAACTCTTAATGATTTCACTTATAATTTTTAGACATAATTATTCAGATATATTAAAAGACTATTAAAATATTTAACTAAACAATATGGAAGTTAATAATAATTAAGACAAAAAGCAAGAAACAACAGTTAAGAAGGGTTTAATAAGCAAGTGGGCCCAATTTATTTGGGCTACCTTTTAACTTCCGAATTTGGAGTAGTCCTAAATAAAGGGCTCACTTACCCAACGGCCGACACCCTTCTACAATACAATGTCAAAAGCCCGAAACCACTTGTAAATATCTCAACTCTGGAGGACTTCTTCGTAAAGCAAATATCATTTTCTTTATTTCCCCAGCTTTGAAACGACACCGTTCCGGGATTCATCATCAACCTGAAGACTTGGGGTGGATACTGTCACAGTGATACCATACCAGAGCAATACAGCAGTGAATAACGGTAAATTTTAGATCGTTTGAGGACAATAGTGTAATTCTTGCATCTCCGTCCCGTTTCTCGATCTTTTGATACGTTAAGGTCGATTGCAACATCAAGCCGGAGAGAGTTGTTCAAAGTTCGGATGAGCTCCATTTCTTCTGTAACCTTGATTTGTCACTGTTGAAACCCTAGAAATCTGAAACTAGAGTGATAATGGCGGGGGGGTTGCTGGGGGGGTTTAACGGACACCCTCAATTAGCTAAAGAAAACGCCCTTGAAGGCCTATATGATACTTCGATTATCTTCTTTGACGGTGCGATTGCCCAGATCAACAAGTATCATTCGCTCTCTCTCTCTCTTTCTCTCTCCCTCTTATCAATTTTGTTGTAATTGCCTTGTTCAGTGATTGGTTTTTCGTGGTATTGCTTATTCGTTTCAGGTTACACTTTGTTGATTTTGGTTTTGCGTTGAATTGGTTGTGTGGTCTTAATTATTTCGCTCGGTTTATTCATTCTCTGACAATGCTGTTATTTGATTCGCACTTACGCTTGCACTGTGATATTGATTAGGATCAGTTCATTTACTCAACTGCCTAGCATTTTGTGGGAGAACTTTCCAAATAAAGATGACTTAATATTGAATATAAATATATTGAATCATGGTGTTGTGGTCAATTATGGTCCTTTGTTTACACTACTAGCAAAGGGGACATAGTGTGTTTCCGTCTAGGACTTCTCTTTTTCAATTTTCCCCAATTATATAGTGAGTTCTGATATGGAAACCTACAATTGGGTACTACTGATTTTTAACTACACTATGTTTGTTTTCAATTCAGCTGATGAAAACTGAAATATATCCATAGATTTGTTTTTATTTTTCTAATTGTTTTTTTTTAACTTATGTTCTGATCCTAGGCACCTAAACACTCTTGATGATCCTTTAATTCGGGCTAAATGGATGAATGTCAAGAAAGCCCTTTCAGAGGAGACAGAAGTTGTCAAGCAATTAGATGCAGAGAGAGGGGCATTCAAGGAGACTAATACAGGGCGACGCCCTCCTTCGCCTCCAATCAATACTAAATCATCATTCGTGTTTCAACCATTAGACGAGTACCCAGTTTCCTCTGGTAGTTCAATAGAGGATCCTGATGTGTGGAGGCCACCGACTCGAGAACCTACGAGTAGAAGACCTGCAAGGGCTAATCAAGGCGGTATGAGAAAGTCCCCACAAGATGCAACTTGGGCTCGTGGTGCTACTACAAGAACTGGTACTACTGGTCGTGGTGCAAAAACTGGTGGTTCTAGTAGGCCAAGCTCAGGTGTCCGAGCATCAACCACCGGAAAGAAGGGCACTGGTCCCAGCAAATCTAGCAAGGCAGATTCAGTGGTAAACTTTCTATAGAACTCTTGTTGTGAAACATGCTTAGGTTATTACTATGTTTTCCTTTTTGCATTCTTGTGAGTGTTTATCTTTTTATTGAATCTTCTGCTTCTGTGTATTTTCTGATGAATTATGTGATGTTTCATTTCCCAACTGGAGCTTAAATCTTTCTTTTTACTTTTCTGGACATGGTCAATTCTGGAAATTTTCTTTCTTCTCATTGTATCAACTTCGATTTTTCCTTTTTGCTCTTGTTGTGATTTATTTTTCATTAATTATACACAAGGGAGATCAGAGTTGTAACTTTCCAACTTTGACCCGAGATGTCTTTCTTATCAGTAGGGGTGGCAATTCGTGTAACCGTGTCGTGTTTCGTGTCGTGTCAAGTCGTGCTTCGTGTCAAATTATTCAAACACTAACCCGACCCATTTAGCCTCGTGTCATTGTCGTGTCGTGTCATATTCGGTCGTATCGTGTTCGTGTCGTGTTATCGTGTCATCCATTTATATTAATAATACAAAAAATATATATTGATTCATAATTTATATTTTTTATTAGCAATTTA
>JAYMTC010000974.1:0-10149 GCA_036897605.1 Melianthus villosus
AGGGTTGGGGAAGAAACTCTAGGAGCTTCCACATAATGAAACTATTTAATACAAAAGGCACTTCCAAGGAGGTCATCAACTCAAGTTCCGAGTCACTAAATTTGAAAGATCACTCATTCGACAAAGAGAATTTCGAAACATTCACCAGCTAACAACTGAGTCTCATTATCCATCATACAGTTATATCAAAAACAGACTCACAAATTCCTAATTTAATAACTGACACTAGTACTCCAGGTGAATGGAGCGCAAGAGCAAAAGGCAATACAGGCTGACCTCAGTTTAAGTAACTAGGAACCAAAATCAACCACAATTGTGCTGAAAGGCACTACCAGCTGTGTGTGGTAAAGACTACATTATTGTAAAGAACCAATGTGGTCTTTTGACTACAAGATATTGATTTCCACAATTGTTACACCTTATCCATACATTATTCACAAATATGACTAATATACTACCTACACACTAAACCCTAAACTCAGATCAGCACAAATTCGACTAAATTACTACCTTCTCAACACATTTGTCCTGAAACATTCATGCATATAGGCCAAACCATGCACTATTCTAGTAATACACACCGACATCAACAAAGAGAGGGGGTGGATACAAACCCTAACGAGGATCTTGTATTGCAGTGGGTGAGGAAGTTTGTAACCCGCGAAGAGCACATTAGGGTCCCTGTGCAACTGCCTGATTCAGCAAAATCAACAAATTCAGTTACTCCAAATTAGTTCATATATACACAATAAATATAAATACACAGAATAGAACAAAATGAGAATCAACATACATGCGAAGTATGTTGCCGATTGTATGGTCTTCTCTCTCAATCGTAAATGAAGCGGCATTAATAATCTTCGTATCCCTCTCATACGAAACCCTAAAAACCAATTCAAAACAGAAAAGAGTACAAATTTTACAAGATTAAGCTACATAGAATGGGGGAAAACGTTGGAGATAAATAAAGTACGTGAAATTACTTCTTGGTTCCCTCAGGAACGACAAATCGCTCGTAACGGTCAGGGGCATTCATCGTCTTCTTCCTTCTTCCTAAAGCTCAGTTTCTTCAGAGGTACGACGTTTAGAAAGTAGAGCTTCCAAGGGCACAGTGGAAACCAGGACAATCATACGACATCGTATAAAATATGAATGAGACGGAGAGGGTTTTATCGTAATTCTCCACTATATTTAAAATAAAAATATTCTAATTTTAAAGCTAAACTCCTGAAATTACTTTTTACTTGAAATTTTAGCCGAAAACTAAATTTTATTGTAAATATAAATTGTTATTTTTATCTTGATACAAATAAACAACGGATATATTTACATAAACGACCCGGTCGAGTTTCGAAACTGATTCTCGGTGCGGAGATCGTCGTCCTCAGTAAACCCTAATTTCCCCTATTTTCTCTATGTCATATGTTATGTATGATTATATGTGTATTAACTTATGCAAGTCCTATCTGATTCCGCGTAATTGGAAATATGTTTTTATTGATAAGAATTCTTTATTCTCAAATTGGTATGCAGATTCTTTGTTGTTTTTTTTGGTTCAATTAGGTTATTTCGCTTATGTGATTGGATTCGAAAACTCTTTGCTGTTTAGTTCAATTTGTTTTGGTTGGAAATAGATTCTGAATTCTGAATTTTTTTTAATTAAATATTACTGTTCATTTTTTTGGTGGTGAAATTTGCATGGACTGTGATTAGAATTGTAACTTAACAGGTAGATGAACATGGTCTTTTAGATTGTATATGAATCAGTAATTGGAGGAAAAATCGCTTAAAGAAAGTAGTGGTGTGTCCACCGCTAGTTGAAGTGCAGCCTAACAACAGTTTAATATTAGAGATTACATTTTGAATCATTCTAATAAGCTAAGTTGATATGCAGTGAGAATATTATATTAGGTTGGAGTTCGGGTGTAATTTTTAAGCCTCCATTATGATAAGAACATTTGATAAGCCTGGGTCATGATTGAGCTTTTAAGATATTCTTCTAGCCGTATTGGCATGTTTTGGTGTATATTTCATTCATTTTCTATTTCATTAAAGTACAATTGAATTTGTAATACTTACTGATCAGGGTAGCCTGTTGTGTCTGAGGAAGCTGTAGAAAACATTCTCATTCATTACAATGCCCTTGATTAATGTATAGTTTTTTTTCTCTACTGTGTTACTTACGCATAATATTCCAAGAAGTGTATGGCCTTATGCACAAATTGCAACTATTTTTTCATATATGGTGCCGTTATTACTGTATAGGCTAGCATATAAATGACTTTTCCCTTATTAGTGGCTTCATTCGTTCCGTCTCATTCCAGTCATGAAAGCTGTCATATACTATCAGTTACAGTTTGTGAAACTCAACTAAATCAAATAAACTCTCTGACATAAACAGAAACTTTAGCTTCAGTGTAAAGTCGTGATGGTTGCTGAGCGTTATCCTCCTCCTTGGTTTTGGTAGGTGATTTTATCGTATTTTTTCTTTGGAAACGTATCAATTCTTATCCTGTGCTGATATTAGTTAGTAGTACTTTCCAGTATTGCTCCAATGATGGACTGGACAGATAATAATTATCGGACACTTGCACGACTAATATCCAAACATGCATGGCTTTACACGGAGATGCTTGCTGCAGAAACAATTGTTTATCAAGAGAAAGATTTGGTAAGTTAATAGGATATTTACTCTTCAAGGATCTAATAGGTGTTTCTCTATATCTGAGCAACTAAATAATTTCAGAATAGAAAAAGATACTTTATAATAATAAGATGAAGTAAAGAACTGTAAACATTATTGTCATAAGAGGAATGTAGGTCATTTCACTGTATTTTCAAGATGCCATCTGCAAATTTTACTTTATGTTTGGCCCATCCAACAACTATGTTACCTTGACTCGGGTACTAGTGTCGGGTATGCATACTTATTTAAGTTCCGACACGGTAAAGTTCAAAAATCGAGATATTTAAACTTGGCTTAAAAGTATCCAAATCCAAATTATTGTTAGGGGTAGGGGCACAGTTTATTATAAACTACAATACAATTTTTTATTATATTAAAATTTAAGGCCAAATATATTAAGACATAAAAAAAACTAAGATAGAAGCTCAATGTATAGTTGTATCAAGTGTAGTGAAATACAACCCTGTTTAATGTAAGAAATAGATTTTATAAAACATGGAAGTTCCAAAAAAAATTTGAAAGGTCGGACATGTATTTTATATTTGAATCCGTGTCATGACGTCTGATACTGGTAATTATGGGGCAAATCATAGAATCCAGGTAACATAGTTCAGCATTTCAGTAATTTAGTCTGGTTGCTTTAAGGATAGAGAACAAACACTTTGTAATAAAAATTTTGGATGGATTAAGATTTTTGAACATTATTTTCAGTGTGGAAATATAAGTAATTTTACTCTCTTCTTCGTTGCATCTGATGTATGCTCTTTGTTTCCTTAGAATCCCTTTACCTGGGTTGGTATGCTTCTAAATGTAAATATTTTTTTTATATGCCATATGCAAATATGAATAGATTCTTGATCCACCTGCAAGTTTGGTATTTGAGGGTTGTTACTGAATCTGTTTCTTTCTATATTATGTTTCAAATTTCTCAGGACAGGTTCTTGGCATTTCCACCAGATCACCATCCTATTGTTCTTCAAATTGGTGGGAATAATTTGGAAAACTTGGCAAAAGCAACTAAACTTTCTAGTGCCTATGGTTATGACGAGATCAATTTTAAGTTTGTATTCTACCATGACCAATTTGTTACATTTTCTTTTTTTTCACGTTTCATCTCTTAACTGGCTTAGTGTATTTACTTTTCCAGTTGTGGGTGTCCTAGTCCAAAAGTAGCTGGACGTGGGTGCTTTGGTGCACGTCTTATGCTTGATCCAGAGGTTTGACTACTGTCCTACTTGAAATAAGTCCAATCAGTATGGAGAATGCTTTTTGAATTTCCTTCTCCGGTCGATGTGCTCTGATATTAACTTCTTGTGTTAACAAGGAAAGTTTGTCGCCAAGGCTATGTCAGTTATTGCTGCCAACACAGATGTTCCAGTCAGTGTTAAATGCCGAATTGGCGTGGATGATCATGATTCATATAATGAACTCTGTAATGTCCTTTCCTTAATTATTCTTTCTATACCAATAGGGTAGTTTAGGTGTCCTTGTTCTCTATAGATTTTATAGTTAATGTTGCTAGGATGCATCCTGATCTCTCTTTCACTCCAGGTGATTTTGTATATAAGGTTTCTTCTCAGTCTCCTACCAGACATTTCATTATACATTCGCGGAAAGCACTGCTCAATGGCATTAGCCCAGCTGAAAATCGTACCATTCCTCCTTTGAAGTATGTTCTTCCTTAATTTTTGTCTTGGTAAACCATTAGTTTAAATTAATATTTTCTTATTTAGTTGGATATTTTCACTCTCAGAATGCATAGCTCCTTAGCTTTAAACATTTTACGTTGGAACCTTTGTCCTTATATTCACGATGCGTGATTGACAACATGATTTGTTTCACTAAATGCAGATATGAATACTTTTTTGGCCTTCTGAGAGATTTTCCTGACTTAAGATTTACAATTAATGGAGGCATAGCCTCTATTGATGAGGTAAACCATCATCCTCTCGAGAATTTTCAGTATATATTATTCTCGTACTAGTCAATCTTCTCACTTAGTATAAGTATGCATGTTGGAATGTTCTCAATTAGCCATTGTTTGGTTATTATCTCTATATAATTGAATACACCGGCAAATAGCTAATTTCACGTTCATTTCAAGCTTAGTTTAATGCAGCACGGGGAGAAGGAGCTCACGGGGTAATGATTGGACGTGCCGCTTACCAAAAGTAAGAACAATTCACAGTTTGTAGTTGATATATCTTGGTGCTTTCTTCAGAAATCTGCAGTTTCTTCTGTGTTATTTTAGCTGTCAAAACTACACATCAACATAAGATGATTTTTCTTAACTTTTTCGATCGTGAATTTTTCTTTTTTCTATAGTTACCTTGAGTATTTAAGGAGTGGTAAGTGTGTCCTATATAATTACCAACATTTTGACCCTGATATTCTTGGGCTAAATTCCTTAAAATGTAAGAGGACAGTTAAACCACAAAGAAATCTGCATTCCTCATCCTAGATCCTGTAGAAACTGGGTCTCATGTTACTGAAGGATTACCCTTCCGTATCATCTAGCCCCTAAAACCAAGTTTTATAGAAACCTATTTTGATCACAATAAAATAAAAAGGGATTTAATAAGAAATTTTGCAAACCCTTTTATCATCAAAAGTTAACATTATGACAACTATTATATGAGCCTAATTTTGACCTTGTTTCTGTTGGATATCTTGTTTTTCCCTTTCAATTATTAATCCTCTTCCTTTTAAAGATGCCGGTTGAGATTTAAATTACTGGAACCTGCTTACACTCTTACAGCCCTTGGCGTACTTTGGGATGGGTCGATACTGCAGTTTATGGTGCTCCTGGTAGTGGTATTACTCGACGTCAGGTAGATGCACGCCCGCTCTTTAATCTTGGCATGTGCTTACATTCTATCAAGTCTATCTTGTCTTATGGTTCACTTTTATCCTTTGCGCTTTCAGATCCTTAAGCAGTATCAGGTGTATGGGGATTCTGTGGTGGGAAGAAATGGACGTAATAAACCAAGTATGCGGGATGTTGTGAAGGTAAGGGTACTTCATAGTGTCGTCATATTTTGTTTCTGATGACGGGATGAATACTACAATATAAAAAACACATAAGTTGTTTGATATAAGTGAAGTCATCAATAAATACTACATTTTGGTTTTATTTTAGTGAAAAAAACATCTTATTGAGTGGAGTAGATCTGGATCATGACTATTGACATTAGAGCTGATTTCTTAATAATGTCTTGGGCTTTACATGTGTCAGTTACATAGCTCAATAGTTAGAATCTCACTTTTTCTTTGGAACATACATGTTACTCTAGTAAGCGTGCTAGTCCAGACTACTTATTGGTGTTGGATGATTGATGATAAATATTACACTTGGCAATTCTTATGTAGGAAATATTGCATGAAGGTACCTATGCTTTGGCAGTTTGACACCGAAAATCTCTATCATTTATTTTTCGGCAATCATATCCTATCCTTTTAATTTTGGGCAATCACAATTCCTTCCGTTAGTTTTACCGTTAAATTGTACAAAGTTTACTTGTATATGATTAATTTTATAAAAATACGAAACTACAATAATAATTTATAAAAAATATTAAAATAAATTTGTTTAATACAAACTATATCCATTATTTTATATGTGAATTTATTTTTAATTTGATAATACAACTTCATTGTTGTAAGAATATTATTATTGTTTTCCTCTGAAAAATTTAGGAGATGAAGAATCACTATAATTACATTATTTTCGGTGATTATGACTAAAATATAACTACTTTAGTTCTCATCGTATTTAATTTTCAATGAAAGATATATCATTTTAATAAAGTTAGACTGACAAATTAAATAAATATTCAGATAATTTTTTTAATTTGAACTTCAATATCAACATATTAAATAAGTATATTTATTAATATACTCATTAATATATGTTAAACAATGTTATAATGACTGTCCATAGGCCTAAATATATATTTGATTTCTACTCATAATGTGACGTTACATAATGTTTTGTAATAGTTTTAGTTTAGTATTATATGAACATTTTAGTTTTACATCAAACAAAAAAATAGTATGTTTTAAATAAATTTAATTTAATATTTTTTTATTTATTCTTTAGAGTTTTTTGTTTTTTAAAGTAATCTTACGGATGTAAATATAGTCAACTTAACGGTTAAATTTAATGGTTCTTGACGGAATGACATTAATCCCAAAATATGAAAGGATAGGGATATGATTGCCAAAAAATAAATGATGCTGCCGATGCCAGACCGCCAAAGCATAGAGACTTCGGGTGCAATTTTTCTTCTATATTAGTGTACTTGTGTAATTTAGTTCTACAGCACTTTACTATATATTAAGTTTTATAATAATTTTTTTTTTTCCTGATTGTAAAATGTTCACTATTTATGTTCTGTTATTCAAATATTCTGCAGCCTTTACTTCATCTTTTCTATGCTGAGCCTGGGAATGCTATCTGGAAGCGCAGAGTTGATGCCGCATTCTTCCATTGCAAGGTGAGTTTGGGAATTTCGACCAAAGTTGTACAGGTCTATAAAATGTAATTTGAGATTATATTTTCTTTTCCTTTGCACCTCTTTGTGCAAAATGATACGTTTATTGAATGTCATATCTCATATGCAGCAAAAGGCATAATAGGTGATTGTGTTGGTCCCTTTGTTAGTTTTGTGCAAAAGAAAGAAATCGTACCACATGTAGTCTTGGAAAAGGAATGTATGATTGTGTGGTTGCACCATGGTATTAAGAGAATGAGTATACCACTTCATTTTGTTGTATTGTTGTTATATTGTTTTTTCACTCACCTTCGGTTATAGATATGGGGGGTAATACAATGGAGAGTTATAATCGCTTATTCTATATTCTGTGGGAAACTCAAACAGAATCACATATAGAGGGGCGCATAGATCACTATAATTTCGATCTTTAAACCTCATGGTCTCACCTGAATTATAGAAATGCATTTGTCCCAAGGGTTTATATATTTTCTTACCCTTTAGTTTCTTACCAAGTTTCTGACTCTTGTAGACGATCAAATCCCTTTTAGAGGAAACTCTGGATGCAATTCCAGATTCTGTTTTGGATTCAACTTTTGTGGAGCCACCATCCGGTTACGGAAATCCTTTTGCTGATATATATTGTTTGCTGCCTCCACCATATGAAGCAAAAGAACAGAAGGTGCCTAATGATGGTTTGTCCTGAATTTATGGTGCTTGTCCTGAACAGGAGGTACCTAAGACTGGGATTTGAATTGGATCCCTGATGTGCAAAACAGGGTACCAAATATAGGGAAATCTAGTGACTATCCATTTTACTAATTTGTTGTAATTGTTGCCCTTATGAACTTGTCATTCATAATATCTATACTCAATTTTGGTTTTTTTTTCTTTCCCATTTATATATATTCAATCATCTGAGAACATAGTGCTCAAATGTTGTAGAATTTATTGAGTTCAAATCCGCCCATGGACATACAGCTGCTATATATAGAAAGATCATGCAGTGTAAATTGTTTAATTATTACTTTTTAAAGAAAAATACAAGTTTATTATTTTAATTTATTTCAGTATAATAATTTATTAGTTCAAAACCCACCTGTCATATTATAATTATTAACCGATTTTTAATTAATGGATATTATAAGGCTTAAATACAAATTTTATATTTTTATTATCATACAACTATTAAAAAACTATAAAATTAATTATTAGCATTAAATTAAAATGACAAATATGAAAAATTAAATAAAATAAATTGGTATATACGTTTACATTATTTTGAAGTTTGAGTACTAAAGTTGTATAATAAAAAATTGGATACCACTTTGAAGTTTTCAGAAATTTTGGTATCAAATTGTATTTCAGTCATATTGCAACATGATTCTAAGCACGATACACATGATAGACATGGTTATTCAGTGGAATTTGTTATTTTGAAATGGTACATTTAGTTTAAGAAGATAGTTCTCTCCTTTTTATTTCTAAACGGATTCAGATTTATCTGCATTCCTCTGTTTAATATTCGTTTACATGTCTATATATGAATATTCAATAAATTTAGTTATTATTGTTAAAATGGATCAGATCAAACGGAAATGTACCAACTACTCACGGGTAATTTAATTACTCGAAACTCCGATTATCTTAAGTTTTATATTGACACAATTGACAAAACTAATAATTCAAATAAAATGTATCTATGCAAATAGCTAAAGTGTGATTAAGTTTAAAAACACAAGGGATTAAATATTAATTCTGAACAGTCTTACATAGTAACGAAAGGACGACGAATGAGCCATCTACTTTCACTACATTTATTACTAAAATAAACAAAATAATAATCTAAAATCCAATGTATATTTTTTACACTAATTCAAGAACATGAATTTATTTTGCAGAAGAACAAAGTGGAGAAACCATTCCTCTGTTTCCAAACTTGACATTATCACAGGAAGCTTCGACACTTCCATCGCCTTGTCGGACCAAATGAATATCATGCAGCAAAATCCCTTTACAAGGGAAGCTGTTGCTGCAGTCAAATTTAGTTGATACTTCTGATGCACTTGTTCCTCTTATGTTTTTGTACACTATATTGCTCACTTGTACTGCTGAACCCTGCCAGATTAATTTAAATTAAATATCGAATTATATATATAATTAGATCACATAATCTTTTTTAGTAAATCTTTATTACCTTTTCTGGACATGGTTCATCTTGATCACAGTAGTTTTGGTCTACAATTATTGGGTTGCTCACATTTTTCATTAATATGTTCTGAAATTTGATGTTTTTCGCATACCCGGATCCTCCCTGCATAAAGTTTAGATTAGTTTCTTTCTAATCCATATACAAAAACTAGTTTGATTTCCCTGAGTTCATAAAAAAAAAAATTAACATTATACTCGACCATCTTCTTATTAGAAGAGTTCAGGTAATAACAACTCATCGTTCGAAAAACGCCTGTTAAAATAGAAATTATCTTCTTCTAAAAAAATTATTTTTGGTGTTATTAGATATCTCTTACCTCAAAAACTAGTTTATGAAGTGAGATTTTCTCACAAACTTATTAATCAAGTAGTCGGGATGTGGGAGGTTTTGACACTAATGTCGGGTGATATTCTGTTTCTCTCACTTCAAAAGTTAGCTTAAAATGTAAGATTTTTCCTTACACTTTAGTTTCTAGGTTCGACGTGGGACAACCTAACACTTCTAACTAAGTATGGTTTAACACGAGGTTTCTAAACATAATTGGTGCAAAAAATATCAAATTTTTACCTGCCAAGTCTTGATTCTAACTCCATTTGTGGTTCCTGATAGTGTAGCTCCATTTACTAAGACATTTGAGACATAAGCTTCTGCTCCTTTAGCTCCTAAGCTTCCAATGCTGCATAAATACATCTTATATTTTAGCCATATATATATATATATTATTATTATTATAAACATAAAAAAAATATAAATCATTT
>JAYMTC010000975.1:0-10149 GCA_036897605.1 Melianthus villosus
CACTTAAACAAAAGATTTAACCTACTAAATTAAAAAGAATTAAAATTATTTTTTGAAAGTGACTCTTTCAGAAATGTTGATTGACAGAGTAAAATCAAAGGTCTACTATTTGAAGAAACCAGCTATAGTTCATCGATTCGACTAGAGAGTTACATCGAAGCAGAGGTCGCTAGGGATAGAGATGCATTACTGGGTCCGAGATTCTCCACCTGATTTCAATGGAACTCTTCTACAACCTCGCAGGTACTACTGCTACTCTCTCTCTCTCCTCTCTTCCATATGTTGTATTTGTGCATATTTCTCATTTCTGTCTTTCTGATCGATCTTTTAATTATCAGTGGCCACACTGCTGTCAGTGTCGGTAAATCGAAGGTGGTGGTATTCGGTGGCCTTCGGGACAAGAAATTTCTGAACGACATCGCCGTTTATGATATCGGTAATTGAATCAATCGCACTTGGATGAGATTAATTGGCATCGATAATCTGATTTCTATTGTTTATCGGATGGTTGGGGTTTATATTTTAGCTATTTTATGACTGTGTACTATCAGTTTTCTGGATCTAGGAAGTAAGAGTATAATATCAGGTTCTCAATTTTCAATTGCAGAGAACAAGTTATGGTTTCAGCCAGAGTGTACTGGCAATGAATCTGATGGGAAAGTTGGTCCTAGTCCACGGGCATTTCATGTTGCTGTTTCAATTGGTTGTAACATGTTCATATTTGGTGGGCGATATGGTAGCAGAAGGTTTGTTCTTAGCCATTTAGCTTTATTCTTTATGTAGAGCTTTCTGATTGTTTTACTCAAGAATTCATATGTTTATATTGTTAATAGCTGGAAGTTGTAATTTTGGATCTTCAGGTTAGGCGATTTTTGGGTCCTAGATACAGGTATTTTCCATTTGTATACATGGATACTGTCATTTAAGATATACAGATATGTGGTAGTCCGTCAAGGTTCGTTTGACATTAGCATGTTCCAGATCTTTGGCAATGGTCGGAACTTACTAGTTTTGGTGACCTACCTTCTCCCCGCGATTTTGCTGCAGCTTCAGCTATTGAAAATCAGAAAATTGTTATGTGGGTATTAGTACTTGTTTCCACTATCATCATTCAGCTGTTTTTATTTTTTGTCTATTATGTTATAACTTACATGTAATTTATTATAATGCGGTGCAGGTATGGTGGATGGGATGGCAAAAAGTGGCTGTCAGATGTCTATGTCTTGGACACAAGTACGTTCTTTTCTCTGAAGGTTTAGGACCTCGTTACTTGTTTTATGGAATGACAGGTGCAATATAGAAATCAAGATTAGTGCTAACAACTTTTACATGTTACAAATTGAACAGTATCACTTGAGTGGATGGAGTTATCAGTTTCTGGATCCTTTCCACCGCCTCGATGTGGGCATACTGCAACTATGGTTGAGAAGAGACTGCTCGTCTATGGTGGCCGAGGTGAATAATTATTAGACACATACTTGACTAAATTTCTCATGCCAAAAAGTAACAAAATTAATCACAGGCCTCTGAAATATTAATAAAATAAGTTAACAAATAACAAGTGTAAACGCCCATGTTGGACCTTTGTCAATATATGCAGATTGTCTGTAAAATTCTCGTATCTGAAATGGCATGTGTATTTGTTGGATGAAGCAATAATTTTGTATACTTGTAGAAAGTATCAAAGGATCAAAGTAAAAAGTTTTCCATGCTTCAAAGATGTTAGAATATCTAGTTTTTGTATTTATCTTGTTTCCTTAGTACTTATCATTTTTCTATAATATCTAGTATTGGTTCTTATATATACAAGTCGCATAATCTAATGAGGTTTACGACATTCTTTTTATCTCTAATTCTCTAATTCTTTCTACATGGTATCAAGAGTATATGATCAAACGATCATGTATTGATTGAACCTTAAAACACGCCTTTTTTTTTACTATTTATTTTTCAATCCGCCCTCAGATGATCTGATTGTGTATTCAGTTTGTAATCGGTTGGGGTGGTTTTTCAAGGGTGGCTGAAGGTGTGGCAGCAGGGATAGGAAGCTAGAGCTTGGTTGGAGCTTCTGTTTGGGCCATATGTGGCCGTTGATCGCTGCCATGCACCACCGAGGTGTACTCACGTCGTCAGCTCCGGCGTCATCGCCGGAATCTCTCTCACGCGCCGGCGACAGACATTCCCGCCGGATTCGCCCCAATCTGCTCAGGTTGGCTGTGTATCAGTTTTTTGGTTTGACTGCTGGAGGTTCGCGTATTTAGGCTTTTGTTGGTGTTTGTCATAAGGTGGACTGATTTTTAGGATTCCAACCTGTGATTTTTTGCTTCAGATATGAGTACTTCTTTTTATTTTTGATGGTTATGATGGCCCTTGATAATGCTAATATTGAACTAAAGTCTGAGATTATATTCGGGACTCGGTTAATTGATTTGAAGTTGAATGATGCAAATTATTTACATTGGAAACAACAAATTTGGCTCGCTTTGATAGGTATTGAGAGTGATAATCACTTAACTAGATTTGCACCATGGAGAAAGCAAAAACATGGAAGCGTGATAATGCGAGATTGGTTGGGTTTATGCTGACATCGATGGGAAGTCGCATCTCATATTTGTTAACTCATGTGGAATCAGTTAAGGAGTTGTGGGACTACTTGGCCACTTCGTATTTGAGTAAAGATAATTTAGTCTGGATGTATGAACTTTCTCAAGCTCTTTATCGTACTAATCAGGGAGATAAGAATCACACGCAACATTTTACAGAATTTAAGGGAATGTATGGGGAGCTGAATGTCATACTTCCCGTCACACATGATGTCTTTGCAATGCAAAGATAGAAATCGGTTGTTATGGGTTATTACTAGCTTGGGTCCTTCATTTGAGACTGTTTAATCCCAAAATTGTACTAGTTTCGACACTCTCACGTTGGCCAATGCATTTGCCAAAGTTGGTAGAGTTGCTTATGATAACTCGTCTGAGACAGTCTCTGGTGACCGTTATGCTTTGATTAGTTGCGATCGAGGGAGAGGAAGAGGTGGTTGTATTGGTTGACGGAGTCGAGGATGTCGTATGGGTGGTTGTGGTCCAACAAGTTTTTATCTGTGGAGAATATGGACATGTGCTGGCAACCCCACTCAACAACGGTTTGCCAATTTGTCTTAAGCTGACTATACTGCTTCTAGTATTGGCTACAGTGTGATTATGATCGATGAAGAGTTCACTAAATACAGTGAGTATCATATTGCTCAGTCGTCTTCTACTTCTACTGGCAATATTATACGGACATATAATTCTACTGCTCGTCTCTTATCAAGTATAAACCCTCTTTCCATTTGTCTCCCGTTTCATTGACTGATGGTTTTAGGCACTAGTAAAACGCAACTAAATTCTTCCATATCTTTGTCATTTCTCTTTAATCTACCATAGTTAGCTTTTAATTCGATACCCGTTATCGTCTTACTCGTGAACTTAATTGTGACATCTTATTTCTTTATGATTCTTGTTTCATGCGAAATTAGACCATTAGTAGAGGTCGGCTCTCAGAAGGGTTATATGTCTTAGACGATGTCTCCCCAACAATACCTCATAGAGTTGCATGTTCCAGTTCCATTTCTCCGATTCAAGATGATTGTCGTCTTGGTCATCCATCTCTAGGCAACTTAAAGGAATTGTATCCTAAGTTAGTTTCCTTGTCTAGTCTTGAATATGAAGTATGCCAGTTTGTTAAACATCATCACATTTCTTATAGTGTTAGAATCAATATGCGTCTGCACCTTTTCAAATCGTTCATTCTGATGTTTTTGGACTTAGTTCGGTACCTTATGTGGTCGATTTTCGGTTTTTATTACTTTTATTATGATTTTTCTCGTGTAACCTGCGTTTAGTTAATGAAAAATCGTTCTGAAATACTTTCTATATTTTCTAGTTTTATTAATGAAATCCACACACAATTTGGTACTTCAATTCGTATTATTTGCCGTGATAATGCCCAAGAATGTTTTTCATCTTCGTTTTCTTCTCTTGTGACTTCTCGTGGTATGATTCATCTTGATACAGCTCAACAAAATGAGGTTGTTAAGCGTAAGAATCGTCACCTATTGGAAGCGGCTTGTGCTCTTTTATTTCAAACTCATGTCCCTAAATATTTATGGCCAAATGCCTTTAACTGCATGTAATCTCATTAATCGAATTCCTTCTTTGGTCCTTCATGATGAACTCTCTCATTCTTTCTTATTTCCTAATCAGTCTCTTTTTCCTCTGTCTCCTGACTTTTGGGCGTGTATCTTACGTTCAGGAACAACGTCCTCAGGTCTCTATGTTAGATCTTAAAGCACTTAAGTGTGTCTTGGTGGGGTATTCTTGCAATCAAAAGGTCTTCATTATAAGAATCATCGACATACTCGAGTAGACGCCGATAAATCGCAAGTCTGTTTCTGGATATTGTGTGTTTGTGGGAGGAAACTAAGTCTCATGGAGGAGCAAGAAACATAATGTGGTAGTACGATCAAGTGCTAAGTCGGAATATCGAGCCATGACTCATTCTACGTGTGAACTTATGTGAGCAAGTTCGATACTCACTGAATTGGGTTTTTAAGTCCCTTCACCGATGAAATTCTGGTGTGATACATTGAAGATGATTGTCACTTTATTCGAAAAAAAACTGCTTAACAATGTTATTAGTACTGATTATGTAAAGAATGTTTAACAACTTGCAAACATATTCACAAAATCACTTAATAAAAATAGAGTTGATTATATCTATAACAAGTTGGACATGTTTGGTATTCACACTCCAACTTGAGAGGAGTATTAGAATATATTGTTATAGTATCTAGTTTCCGTATTTATCTCGCTTCCTTAGTATTTCTATAATATCTTGTATTGGTTCTTATATATACAAGTTGTCTTACTTAATGAAGGTTACGTCATTCTATTCATCACTAATTCTCTAATTATTTCTACAAAAGAATAGTTTTTTTTCTTTCCTACTTTGATCATTCAATTTTTGGCGATATTCTCAAAATTGCATATGTAAATTGTAATTGGACACTCTGAGAGAAGTATTACTCAACATTTTGTTCTGTTGTTTCATTTTTTCCCGGAGTTTATGCGGCAAGTTACCCTCAGCTGACATTAGAGATTTTATTTTGATAGGTTGCCGTGGGCCAATAATGGGTGATTTGTGGGCTTTGAAGGGACTTTTTGAAGAAGGTTAGTAAATACTTTCTCTCTGCATCTTTAGATGCCAAAATTAGATCCATTCATTATCTTTATTGAGTTAGTTGGCAGGATACACCTTTTCCTTGTAATAATGTCTTTAGCATCCTTTCTATTAATTGCACATGTCAGATAATAATTTGACGTTTTCATATTTAAAAGAATATATTGTGATATGGTGAGTCACATGGGTGCACATATTAACCTGAAAATAGGTTATCTGTTATTTATTGTGTTTGCAAAGAATTAATGATTTTTTTATCAATTAATGTTTGTGGTATTTGGTATGCCTTGGAAATTAATTCATATAATTAACTTTAATTGACACTTTAGACCATAGTTTGTAACAGTATGAAATGTGATTAGGGGTTGGAGCAAGAGGTTGTACCCTTAAGAAAATTTGAGGTTTTGCAAACTTAATGGATGTATAAAGTTGTATCGAATATATCTACTGTTAGTCAGTTAAGAATGAATTCTGATTTTTCATGCCTTTATAAGGTTCTGCATGTTTGTCCCTATAATGTACCATAACATGAACTATTATGATGTTGGCCGGCTTTATGTTGCAATATCTGGAGTTTTTTTTAGCTAGGATAAATATGCTAGTCTTAAAGCCTTCTTCTTGTAAGCATAAAAGTTATGGTTGTTGAACAGGAGATTGCATAGGTAATAATTCTGTGTCTAATATGTAGTTCTACATTGTGGGTGGAGTGTACTAAGAAGATGACATCCATTTTAGGAATAGTCTATATTGAAATGCGCCAATTTCATGAGGTCATATCCTGGATACGCAACACAGAATTTGGGTGGTAATAGAATCTAGAGATCTAGAGATATCTTGCCCAGGAGGTACTGTGCAGCCAAAGCCATGTAAAAGAAAGTGTTTTGGAGTATTTATGAGTTTTCTGAATGTGTTAGTTTTAAGATCTTTATAGTAAGTATTTAGGCTTAGAAAATAATGACATTGCACATTCCATGGACTTAGCCAGATCAGGCCTAATGACGCGAAATGAAATTGTATATTTTAGACAGAAGTCGGCTTGTCTCTGTTTCCACTTTCCTAGTGTACCTTTACAAAACCGTGCCTCATCGAAATAGGTCTGATGTTGTAGGCTATGCTTGAGCATGGATGTGCATGCATGTCATCCTATCTGTTAGGCTACCAACTCACTTGTCCATATATAATTTATCAGTTAGCTCCAAGGGTGCTGTACCTTCTCAATCTTTAAATATTATGTCATCTGCTTAGTTATGTTGGTTGTCTTCTTTGAATCGAATTTGACTTTATATTTCCTCTTTCTTGTGGAAGGAAGAAATTGAATCACCTGGATGGACGCAACTGAAGCTTCCTGGTCAAGCTCCATCTGCCCGTTGTGGTCATACTGTAACGTCTGCAGGACATAATGTAATGAAATTTCAGACTATTACTATTTGACGTGAAATATGTTCTTAATTGAACACTTCGTGTTTTGCCTTTCTATTTGTATGTGAAGCTGTTGAGGGGTAATTTTGTCTCGTTAATACTGAGTTGATGTTTCTGTTTGATGGTGGAGTTTGGTGTTTGAAGAAAATTATATGTGAATGTATGTATGCTATAACCATGTTATCAAAATAGTTTTCACTTCAAAAGATGCTGAAGTGTTCTCTTAAAACTCTTTACATTTTAGATGCCAATTTAATGCACATTGACAAGAAAAGGAGGTTGGATGGTGGATATTTCATAGTGCAAAAAATCTAATAATTTATTGAGGAATTAATAATGATGAAAAATTTTAGAGACACTTACAGAGATTTTAGGCGCATTTTCAAGGAAGTTTACTTTGATATAATGTATTCACAACTTTTTTGGTGTCGCACTCACATTTCTTTTCTGCAAGTTCGTGATTGTCCTGTGAACTTTGGATTCAGAAGACATCTTCATGATTGGGAGATTAGTATTTCAACTTCGTAATTTTTAGAGTATATAGCAATTTGCCTGAGCACTTCGAAATTTTCTATATCATTGAATATCCAATTTCCACATTCAACTATCAAGACACTCACTTTAAATATTCTACTCAATATATATAAAATCGTTTGCAAATCATGCATCATTTAGTGGGATAATGTGAAATACATTTTTGATGGATTGTTGAATTAGATATGTATATTTGTTGAAGCCATATAATAAATCTTGGAGGCTATGCATATAATATATATTGTATGTATAATGTTATTTTTGTTCTGAGCATATATCAAGAAATATATAATTCAATTGATTACATTTTGACTTTTGTAGTTTTTCTACACGGTTTAGTGACTTCTGTTTACAATAAAACTTTACTTTGTATTACTACCTTGCACTTGACCATGGAATGCATGTTTTTTGTTATTCCAGCTTTTGTTATTCGGAGGGCATGGGACTGGTGGTTGGTTGAGTCGTTATGACATTTATTACAATGACTGTGTTGTTTTGGACAGGGGTGAGTGATTTTGGACTTTTTGTTCCTAGATGTATTGCCTTGTTAATCAACTGCATGGTTATAGTATGGAATAATTTGCTTTCATGTACAGAGTGTACTTAAAATGATTATGTTGGGCCATTTGAAAGTGCTTCTTGACAATGTGATTAGAGGATTTGTAGCTTTTAATTGAAAGAATGGTTAGAAGCATATTAATGTAGTGGACAGATAATGAGTTTGATGAAATGACCAGATGTGGGTATAAGTACATTACCATAATCAACTGCCTTATTTTGAGGAGGTCAACACAGGAATATATGACCCTGTCATTCACAAACGCATGATAAATTGGGAGAAAGTGCAATAGTGGAGGTTCGAACCTTTGATATCTTGCTCTGATACCATGTTAAATAATCTTCTCTACTAAAAGTTCGAACTCATAGTAGAAGGAGATCTAATTGATATAAACCAACAAGTTCGAGCTTGTAGTAGAGATGACTATTTAACATGGTATCAGAGCATGAAGTCAAGGGTTCGAACTTCCGCTGCTCTGCAATTTTCCCCAATTTGTTATGCAATTGTGAATGCATTATTACTGGGCTATATATCTGTGTATTGCCCGCCTCAAAGTAAGGCAGTTGATTATGGGTCACCCTTTCGCGTGAGTAGAAGGATATCAATATTTTTTTATAAATGTAGATGTTTGATTGTAAATTTATTTTTTAATTAAGGAATTAAGAGGAAAACCACATTTTTTGTTGCTAAATAATGGTAGGTAATAAAATTGTCTATAAAAATTATAAACTTTTTCCAGCATATTATTTTTTTTAGAAGTTAATATGTTAGTTTAGTGAACGTAAAATTGGAAATACGTATTCTGTTAAAAAATTGTCTTGAGAAACTCTGATTATAAATCTAAAATTTGTTCAAATACTATAATTGCATCGTAAAAAATAATTAAATACTCATAGATATTTGATTGAAATGAAGGCATTAGTTGTAATTATGCAAACATTTGAGGAATGCTCCAATATGTCTTCAGATTTTTGGTAGCCGTTTTGAATCATCATATGTTGTCTAATTTTTAGTTGTGGCTAAAGTTTTGATCCTAAGTCTGAAATTACTTCTGGCCGAAAGAGAAACTTAGTCAAACAAGCCGTATACTCTGGCATGGCATTAAGTTGGATGGGTGGTAGGAGGAGCTGAGCTTAAACATGGCCCTTTCCTATGAAGACCAAACTAGTGGTAGCTCTTAATTTATATTTCAATTAGACATTTGCCAATAGGGTATCATATGCGGGTTATGGAAGTGGCTTATACGCTGATTTGTTCCTTTAGAATCAGGCAAAACCAACTTGTTCATGCTCCTTTCCTTTCCCAGGTTATTTTTGTATTTGCCAGAGGTCACTTACGAGAAATTTCATTCTTGTAGAACATGCAAAACCTATTTGCTTGCACTGTTTCTTATTCCAGATTTTATTTCCTATGTACAACAAAATACAAGAGTTAAAATCCAAAAACTCCGAAGTTCGGAAGTCGAACTTCTAATGGCAATTTTAGAGATATAATTATAAATAACCTTAAGATGGTCGGGATCCATATTAAGGTAAGAGAAAGTTTATCTATTGATAGATGAAAATGTTCAGTAACTGCACAATCTTTATGAGTATCGTCTATCTCAACTCGCAAGGTGCCAGTTGTCAAATTTAGAATCCGACTTTTGCAATGTTACCGTGTCTGAAAGGCTTAATTACACAAGTGGTCCGAATTTTGACTTTTAGACATGCTGGTACTCAGTATTTTTAAAATAGTCATTTTAGTATTTGAATTATCGAAATATGTCACCAATGGTATATTCATTAAAATTTGATAACATTTTTGGATTGTATTTCCAATAACTAACATAAAAAATATTTTAACTTTTGCTTTGAGTACCATTTGTGACGTATTTTGAATAGTTTAGATACTAAGAGGCTTTTAAAAGTATAGATACCAACATGACTAGATGTCAAACTTCAGGTACCATTTACGGAATTAAGCCTAAAACATATAAAGTTGACATCTCTCATGTGCAAGAAAGAAAATTTTGGTTGGAGTTACTAATCAGTTCCACTTATAGCATCTTTCCTTTTAATTATCAGATAATAATGGTTCTTAACTCAATTTTTTCTGTGCATTCAAATGTGAATTGCATTCAATATCTTGCATAAGATTAGACCATTGCCACCCTTCTTTTTTGAGTTCTCATTTCCTGTGTTCTTTTGGCATCCAGTAACCCCACAGTGGAAGCGGTTATCTATTGGAAATGAACCTCCTCCTGCACGAGCGTACCATTCCTTAACATGTATTGGCTCACGGTATTTATTATTTGGTGGCTTTGATGGGAAATCAACATTTGGTGATCTGTGGTGGTTGGTATCCGAAGGTAGTACTGTTTGCTTTCGACTCCTTAAGTTTTCCTGTTCGATGCTCTTCTTTTATATCATTCATAA
>JAYMTC010000976.1:0-10147 GCA_036897605.1 Melianthus villosus
TTCACTTACCTGGAAATCTTTTCCCGAGGTTTCACAAACTACACAACACTTGGTTTCTATATTAAATTATGGAAAATTTTCACTTTGGGAAGCATTATCAGCTCCAATCTTTCCTATTCTCCATCAAAATATCCACTTCCATTATTTTACTCTGAATTGTTCTGCATGAAAGATTCCTTCTATTTTCATCAATGTCTCCAAGGACATAGTTACTGTTACATTATACCCTCTGTGCTGTCTTTTTCATTTTCATCAATTGCCTCATGCTTGACTAGAGCAACAATTTAACCTTGAATTTCCTCAGGTTTGTGCTGAAATGAAGCAACACATGCATTGTTTCTTTCCCCTTGGCACTGCAGTGCAGCAACACCTTCAGCACAAGGTACTTCAGCCTTTAGAAGTGTGTCTGGATCATCTTCTGGCTTGTTTGTCAAGGAATCTTCTGCATCAAGTTGACCTCTAGCACTCTCTTCTATGCAAATGCTGATATTAGACGTGTCTTGGACCACATGTATAGACAACATAGTGACTGGTATATCAGTTTCCTCAATTATCTGTAGCTCATTTGCTGCATCAGCTCTAATGTTGGATTCAGTATCTTCCAATATCACAGAAGTATTGATCAAATTTATTGCAGTCCCATCATCAGAACTGCCACCTTTAAGAAGATCTAAGGTATCTTCATGAGGGCTAGCTTCATTTATTTCTGTTTCCATGTTAGCAGAAATTTCTAATGAATCTAGTGGCATAGGGCTCTCATCTGACTCTATTGAATTATGGGAAGAACTTCTAGCATCTTGTGAAGCATCGCATGCATAATCACTGTGGCTTTCATATGGTTCTTGTATAATGTCATCATCGGTCTCTACATTTGGAGGCAGCTTAATTTTCTTGAGCTCCAGTAGCTTTTGAATTGCTTCAGTAGCATTTACAGCCCATTCACCATTATTGACATCTCTGCAGAGGGACAATAAGAGCATGAATTCTCTGACGTCCATTTTCAGGACTTGAAACTAGAAACATCAAATCACATTGCAGCAGTCTTACACTTGCGCAAAGGCTTGCTATCTTTAATAAAATGACAGCTACTAATGAACATATTTTGGATCTACAAACCACAGTGGTTTTCAGCATTGTATAGTGGGCACTAAATTTTAATGCACCAAACACTAACAATTTAAAAGCATTACCTGTTAAGATAAATTCCAGATGAATAAAAAGCTGATTTTATGAGAGTTACAAGAATGGATGGGTCATTGGAAAAGTATCCCCCATAATTTGCAATTTCCGCTAGAAACTGCATGTCCAGAGCCATCTGTTCCAGAAAATAATTAATAAAAGTGAGAAGAACTCCAGATTTGAATTTACTCTAAAACAATTGAAAGATAAATTAATCATTGCTTTCTCAGAAGGCAAAAAAAGTTAATTTTGTCTAGCTTAACACAAAGCAAGGGCGGTAAGTCCAGAGCCCTGTCATGTTTAATAGTCTCACAGGTGGGTAACTGTAGTTTCGTGGTTTGAAGTACAGTAATATTGCCCCTAGTGCGAAAATGCAGCAGAGTAAGAATAGATCACTATAATGGATTTATTTTAATGAAAACGGGGACGAAGCCTTTAAAATTTAGTAACCTAGGCCAACAAAAAAAATACTTACTTTAAATTAATTATCTTAACCATTATTTTGACAAAATAAAAAATCACCTAGGTAATAAACTCTTGAAACTTACTGAAAAATGATAAATAAAGTAATAACTATCACAAAATTATATAAAATAACTAAAGAATAATTGATGTGCTAAATTGTGTAACTTTTTATTTTAGAAAATCAATTTTAATTTTTTTTTTGGTTAAAAACAAACAAAATAAATTTATAATAGAACATAATACTTATAAAAGGTTTTTTTTTTATTATAAACCTTGTTACAGCATAAAATATTAAGTGAATAAATAATACATATAGTATATTGATAATTATTTAATAAATTGAAACTAAAAATGATATAGCTTGTAAAAAAATATAGTTATATATAATGAGAGTATCTAAAACAACAAAATATATTTTTTTTCAGAACTTAGTTTATAACAGAGTAAGCAAAAGAAACTTTATTGAGTGAGGATTTATAATTTAGTGTTTGAAAAATGAAAAATAATTGAGTCAATAAAATATTATAGCTATTTAATAAAAGAAAATGTAAATGGCTAAATATTATTTTAAATTTAGAAAAAGTATATCAATATTATTTTAAAATGACATAATTTATTTAAAGATTTAAGTATTTGAAAATGTCATAAATTAATTAAATAGTACTGATGAATGTCATTTAAGAAAATAAATAAATATAAAAGCATGATTAGATTCCAAATGCTTACCTCTTTCTCTGAGATCCTTTATAAATAGTCTAACCATCTGAGCCATGTTACTTCTTGCTATTATACTGGATAAAATATAATTAAGATACCAGCCTGGGCCATGGCCCCCTCCTGCCCTCCTACTGCCTTCGTATCTCAATGAAAATATTAGGTGCTCTTTAACAAGCTCCCATGGGTACTCATTAAAACATAGCATTTATGTATAACTAAATTCATTGAGGTGTAACTCAAAAATGCCTCATGTCTCGCCAGAAGAAAAATAGAAAAGCATATACTGTATGGCCAGCGAGCAAATAATGATTCACAAAATAATGCCTCTTAGAAAAAGTACAAAACAGAAAGAACTTTTCGGCTCAGGAATTGATGCAAGAAGAAGAGAAGCAAAGAGGGCCCTATTTATCCACTCCCAATAGAACAATCGGGAGGGGAACCGAAGAAAAAACACATACGGAGAATTGGGTCGTACCTCAGTACGATTTTTTGTTGGAACCTCTATAAGTGTAAGAACTAATATACCTGGTCAAAGTTGTCAGCTACAGTATTGTCTTCATCGGCCGCCCATATCTCTCTATTGTTTGGGATCCAAATAAATATGGCCTCTATCAATTCCCTCAGGAGTTCCATCAACCATTCAACATCAAAAACATTTTCTTCAGCTAGCTTTTCTACTTTCCGCAGTTCTAAAAACAATACCTGGTCATTACGAAAAGTCACATAAGTAACATGCTACAATTTCTCTCATCTGATAAAAGTCAATCATATGATGAAAAAAATAAAAATTCCATGCATCCTCTGCCTTCCCCTCTTTTAATGTTTATTTGGTTTCTAATTAGGAGAAGGCAAGAAACTGAACACACTTTCAACTTGATTCATAATTGTTTTTCCTTGAAAACAAAATAACAAAATGCATAGAAGAGAACTGCGGAACAGAGACCCAGTAACTTTGGGAACTCGATGATAGGATGCAGAGATAGTAACAATGCAAAAGTAATTGAGAAAATCAGCCAATTCCAGCAGCAACATTTTGAGGCATACTGTTGAAAATTGAAACATGTAACTTCACAAGAAGGCTAAAAAGAATTAATGTACAAAAGAAGGAAGCAATGAGAAAAAAAATATCGATAAGTTTGCGTAACAATGTTGGCATTTATTTCAGAAAACAAACTGTTACCTGAAAGATAGCACTAGGCACACCATTGTGAAGGTTATCAGAATCACTTTGGCTGTTAATGAAATTTTCTGAAGTAATTCTGCTGCTTGTTTCTAGAGATAGTGTTGTATCTATAAATTGCTGGAAAAAATTAGCTCGAAACTGACCAGAAGCCTCTTGAACGAACAGTACAAAATTTTCAAGTTCTTGTTGATAACCAACTTCAGGGTTGTCCATTTGCTCATAATTGAATGTATTGCCGTTAAAGATACTTCTGATAATAATGGAGGATAAGTATTCTAGCGTTGATAAGTTGGCTAGAACAGAGACCTTTTGTTGTAATGTCTCTGCCATGATGACTCTTGAGCTACTTTGTTCTTCAATATTTCTTTTGCAAGTGATGGCTCTTTCAAGGATGTAAACATACTCTTTGAAGAGGTCTATGAATCCTCTACAAATTGAATCTTCCATTCGAAGAGAAACTAAAGGGTAAATATCTTCTGCTATTGCCTGAAATAAAAATTAGAGAGGAAGTTACACTTTTGGATAAACAAAACTAGCAATCTCAAAGTTAGAAATATGTGTGCCCACATAAAGTTTCCCACATAACACATCACTTCTAAATAAAGGAAATTGCAACTATTTTTGTGTACATCTTAGTAAATGATTCGACCAAATTATAACGAAGTGTAGTTTAATTTGTACATAAGTAATATAATAAAAAAAATTGATGTTTCTTAAATTTTATAAGGCATTTAAAGCAAAAAAACAATTGGGTCATATAGGACGAAGAGAAAATAACAATAAATACAATCTTAATTTGAGGCTCTATCATCGCCTATGGAACATATTACATAGGACCATCATAGGTTCACTCACCCATCCTAGAAAAATCCGATGAATTTGAAACAGAGACATTTTTTAAATGTTATATTGTTCTTGAGTCTTTCAAATTTGTTATGTTCTCTTAAGGCTGGTAAAGAAAGAAATGACGTACCTGCAATAGTGTCACCAACTTCCGGCCGCTGTTAGTGAGCAAGCAATATTCTGGCTGTTGACCAACAATGATAGAACAGAACCCTTCATTTAAAATTCCTGATACAAGATATTGACCCAACGCCCAAGTATCCATTGCTGTCAAGATATTAACAACTTTCTTAAAGTGGTCTATATGAATCTGTAAAACCTCTTCCATACAAGGGCGGAGATGCTTCATTAAGTATGGACACAATGCAATATTCAGGGTCTCTAACTGAGAACAAAATGATACTGCAAATCTCACAGCTTCTACTGCAGTCAGAAGTCCACCACTTATTTCCGAGATGGAGTTAATGTATTTGTTAAAACAAGCAACAAAAACTTTGGTTGCTTCGCGTGCCCACTGAATAAACTCTGAAGCATATGGAGAAGTTTCTCCATATAACATAACAAAGCTTCTGGCAGCTTGAGAAATCATAGAAAATACAAATTTTGCCAGTTCCCTAATATATACCTGGTGTAGGAAGGATTTTGAGCACTGCAGATTCTGTATTCCAGCTGCAATCCGAGAACAGTAATACTTAAGCAATAACTGAGTTGCAAGGTGACTGTCACCTAGCCTGCATAATCCAGCTACTGCCTTTTGAACTTCTGGTGCAGGTGTTCTCGGGTTTTCAGCCACCATTTTCAGCTGCAATTTAATCATGTCTTTCCTCTCATAAATTGCAGAGTTGTAGAACTCTAATGCATCTTCTGGAATATTTTCTTCATCTTGCATCCTTTGGAAACAATCATCTTCCATTTCTAAAATTGCTAGAGCTTCATCTATCCTGTTTTCTGATAGAAGAATATCCAGGGTTTCTGACACATCATCACAGCGAATTTTTAATTTGTCAGGAGGAGATAGCTCAGAAACTACAGATTCTTCAATAATGGAAATCGGTGCCTTTTCTGATAGGGCCTCCAGATATATGCCATCTATAAGATTCTTTATGAGCCTATTATGGGTCAAGACATGGTTTTTTAGTTGTGACAGTTCATTTTCCATGCCTTCCACTTCTTCAAATACTCTGTACACAGATTACAAAACTTATCTACTTGAAAATCAGAAATCCATGATAAGCAGAAAAGGTAACAGGCTGCAAAATTTCTAAACTAAACCATCACGCAAGTGTCATAATAATATAGCAAATATCAAAATTTTGATTAGAAGATTGATTCTATCTTGATATTACCTTCATCTTACACCAATTTTAGTCCTATCTAAGTTAAGGTCCTCGCAGGAAGCAATTCTATTCAAGTAAACAAATATATAGAAAAAAAGCTCGTATAAACTGAGAGCTGGGTTCATTTATTTTACAATCCGACTGACCACTGCATCCTCACAGATTTCGCTGGTCTTGTAGCTCAATTAATTTTCAAAATAAACACTTATCAGGATTGCAAGTCCTACTCGCACCCACAACTTTTTCCACCAATAAACAATTATAATGAGAAAGGCCAGAATTCCATAATTTCCTACAGTATCAGCAAAAAGTTCAATACCATCTACCATTCATCCAAAAGCAGGTTCAGCCATAACAAATGTATTTAAGAAATGAATAAAAACTCCACATATCATGACATATTAAATGGTCGACAAAACCTCATTCAACAAACTTGGTACCTTATGAATCGGGAATAATTTGAGGAGATAGTTTGGTGAAAATCTTCATCTGAGGCTGTCTTCAGCTCAAGCAGCTCGGAACAAAGATGCTTGATTCCCTATATTCGATCCAAAAACATACTCAAATCATAAGATGGCATTCACATAATCTTCTGAAGCCAACAAACCAGATTATCAACAATATACCTTTCCAGTCATGGATATAGGTTCGTACTCATCGTCAGACTCATCGCTGGAGACTGAGGATACGCCAGAGCTGGTATCCGACTGCATCTGAGATTCGACTTCCTGATGGTCTCTGAATCGAAATCTAGAAGAAATTGAAGAAGAATCCATAGGAGATGATCAGTAACAAGTGAAATTCAAATTCTAGGAGGAGATTTGAACAAGGAAATGCTAGAGAATGTATTTGGAAGCATCCAGTCGTCGTTTTGTTCCATTGCCGGGGGAGCTTTGGTTTCAACGGACATAGAATTGCCGAATAGGGTTTTGGTTTTCATATCGGGACCAGCATTTTACTGGAGCAGGCCGAATCTCCGCTCTTGTTTAAATACTATAGAGTGCGATACTCAGTCGATCACGAAATCTCGATCATCTTCTCTAGGAAATCCGTTTTGAAATCGTGTACCCGCCCGAGTATTTCTCCATTAACAACATTTGAAGAGTTGCAAAAACATGTTACACAATTACAAACCAGGCACATGAAATGTTCGTTACATCCTTTATAGATTTTGTTCATACTTCCATTAATCGACTTATATACCAAGTTTTGTTCATACTTCCATTAATGGACCTATATACCAAGCTTTTATTTATCCCGTTCATGAATAATAATACATCAAGATCTTTGTGAAAAATGTAGTCATGATAATGTATTTATTCTTAGTGTAAAAACTTAAATGGCATTCTTCAGTTACTAAACTTTACCAAACTTCTAAACTACTTAATAAGGTTGGTTATGTGCAATACGTTTGAGAAAGTGTATTTGAATTTTAAATAATCAAATTTTTTAAAAGTGCTTCAAAACACAATGGTGTGGAATCACTTTTAATTAAAATATGTTTAGTAAAAATACCTAGAAAAGCGCTTTTAAAAATAATTGATAATTACTTTTTGTTTGTTTGGTAAATATATTTTAAAAAGTGCTTTTACAAAGTTATTTACTTAAATATGCCTATTTTTTCAATTATATTTTTACATTTCAAAACTTAACATCAATAAGTTAAAATAAATTGGCAAAATTAAACTAAATATTTACTAATTAATGAAATTTAATAGAACAATTTTTAAACCCAATATCTCTCACCCGATTATAAATTCAATAAAGGAATAAAACAATGTATTTAATTACGATCTGATATTTATTCAGATGTATATTCAAATTATAAAATATTAAAATTTATATAAAGATAAGGTAGATATGCGACTTTTATTAATTCAGATTGAAATGTGATATAATCAATCTTTTTCGTATCATATTTATAAATAGCGTATTCGTAATACTTAGAAGCTTCATCTCTTATCAATATTGTCATTAACATCAATGTCTTTATAATTTTTGAGGGACTTAATGATCCTAACCCATCATTGGATCAAGAATTTTTAGTCTTGATCACGCATCAACTAAGTTTACGAAATTCATGAATTCCAATTTTCTAAATTTTCAGTATTGAATAAGAAGACTATTAATAAAATACTAATTTCTTATTGAAGTTCCTAATTAATATCGAGTAATACTTTATATAAGCTATATATTTCGAAAGAAATTCTCTGCTCACCAAGCATTTTGAATATTATGATCAAAGCAAGATTTGATGTTCTCAATACACTAAGAAAATATGTATTTCTCTTTCCAGAATTGCCCTTAAATGAGACTACCAAAATGTTCCTCGATAATAATTGCCGTGTCATGGTCCTTTAATTCCACTAAATAATTGCCGTGTCATGGTCCTTTAATTTCGTAAAGACCGAGGAATTTTGCATTATCCAATCGTGTGATTTTCATTGAATTAATTATTCTCCAAGAAATTGACATTGCCTTTGGGAAGTCTTTATTCACCCTTATTATTGACAACAATCTACCAAGCAGATATTTATACAGGGTGATACCTAATTGAGATAGGTACACGTCTTCATTTTTAAAGTATAACGATTCTCTTACCACATATACCTTTTGTTTCCCTTTTTATAATTTTGATTGTCTTCTACTTGTTTAAGAAATAATAAAAATAGACAAACGAACGGCCAATTGGTGTATATTCCTTTGTTTCTTCTTTTGATTCGAGTCTAATGACTTAATTGGGTCTCTATTTTAAGAAATTATAATTTTTTTTTCTTTTTCAGTGATATTTTTAATAATATAATTTTGACCAAATTTTTACATAGGACTCGAGACCAGCCTCTCCCTACCGACAAATATATTGACCAGTTTGAATAGACATATAAATACATATGTTTGAGTTATCTCCAATTAATTTACGAAGGAAAATTTATATAGAAAATATGTTAGAGATTAAAAAGAATAAAATTATTTTCAAATATTTTTATTTATCTTAATTTTAAATGACCAAAACATGTTATATTTATAGAATTACATAGAAATTTCATAAAAAAAAAACGTATATAAATTAAACTTAAAGCATATTTAAAGAAATCCTAAAAATTAAAAGACTTTCATACACATCTAGACCTAGAAATCAAAAGACTTCCATGAATATTCTAGAATAATCTTATAAATCTAAACATCACTTTCTAAAAGAATCATAAAAATATTCATTTTCTTTCTAGAAAATTCACTTAGGATCAAAGTTAGTTTGATATTTCTAATAGCCCCATTAAGCTAAACTTTTGATATGGCAAGATTATTCTTTATCTCATTGAATACTTCTAACTTCAATAACTTTGTGAAAATATAAGCAATCTGGTCTTGTGTCTTGCAATGGTTGACCACAACCTCACCATTCTTCACCAAATCACAGATAAAATGGTATTTGATCCTTATATGCTTGTTTTTCTCATTAAATACTGAATTTTCTGTGAGAGCAATTGCAAAATTACTATCACAATATATCATTGGACTTTCTTTAAATAATTGTTTGAGCTCTTATAATACTCACATAATCAACAAAGCTTGACAAATAGCCATGTTAGTGAAATGTACTCCGCTTTAGCTGTCGATAAGACCATCATTTGTTGTTTGACATCCATGTAATTACACTTGACCCAATGTAGAAAACATTGCCATATGTGCTTTTACTAACATCAATATTTTCAGCCTAGTCATTGTCACAATATCCAAACAACTTAGCATCTTTCCCCTTTCGATAATAAATTTCATACCAAAAGCTCATCGTATATATCTCAAAATTCTTTTTCCTGCACTCCAATAAGACTTCTTTGGTTTCTGCATGAACCTGCTACTCAAACTGATAGCATATAAAATATCCAGACAAGTAGCCGTCAAGTACATTAAACTCCCAACAAGACTTCTAAATAATGTGGCAAATTTAGAGTTATCATCCTTACATAACTTAAAACAAATTTTAACTAGGATAATTATTGGTGTGGCTTCTTCCATTTTAAACTTCTTCATTAAGTCTCTAACATATTTTTGTTAACAAATGAAAATAACTCATCACCTTGTTGTATTTCAATCCCAAGAAAATAATGAAGTAAGCCCAAGTCCATCATCTCAAATTCTTTCATTATGTTTGTCTTGAATTCTTTAATGTCGTCAATATTATTTTATGTAAAAATTAGATCATTCACATATAATCCAATAATAAAAATATTGTCTTTCTCACATTTGATATAAAAAATGTGCTCAAATAGACATCTATTGAATTTCATGACAATAAAATAATTGTCTATACGATTATACCATACTCTTGGCGTCTTCTTTAGACCATACAACGTCTTCTTCATACGATAAACTTTGTTCTCTTCATTTTTCTTCACATAATCTGGAAGTTAATCTATGTACA
>JAYMTC010000977.1:0-10145 GCA_036897605.1 Melianthus villosus
ATAGACGGAAAGTTGTTATATATAATGCTGATATAGATACATTTAAGGAGAAATTCAACTTTAAAAATATGAAGGATAACATAATATATTGTTTAAAAAATTGGGATTAACATTACTAAGTTGTGAGTACTATGCTTAGCATTGTGGATTTGGTTGGGATCCAGAACTAAATATGGTCAAAGTTGATAGTGAATATGTTTGGGCAAATTATGTCAATATACAAATATATTATTATTTTTTTATAAATATGTGTTAAATAATTTTTATTTTTAATACTTATTTTAAAAAAAAATTGTAGACACATCCTGATGTCAGTTATTATTAAGGAAAGTGATCATTTAGGAACTACTTGGGATAAGATTGAGCTATTAGAGAAACTGAAGTAACTGGAAATATTACACTGAATGAAATTGTAGCTGAGTATGAACGTCGTGAAAATTTGACTATGAAGATTTACTCCTATAGTGCCACTCACTGAAAATCCAAATAAGCCAACATCTTCTTCCATTCCTATTCAAAAATCTCAAAGAAGAAAAATCATTTAAGATGTATTTGGATTAGCTGTTTTGGAAATGGCTAATACCAGTAACAAATTTTGTGCTTATGATACTAAAATGGGTCCTGAAATAATATTTACTCAACTTCAAGATATTTCAAATTTACAAGAAGTACATTTACTCCAAGTTTATGATGTGTTCACAAGCGATACTAGAAAATATGAATCGTTTGTGGCGCTTCCAATTCATATAAAGAATGATTGGATATTAATACAAAATAGTAGATGATACTCTAATTATCAGTATTAATATTTTGAATAAAATAATAAGTTGTGGAAATGTAATTCTTTTTATTTAACAATTATTTATAATAAATGGTTTTTATTTGTAACTTTTAAGATATATTTTGTGATATCAATCATATTGTGTGTTTGGCATAAAAATACATTCAAAGAAGATAATCGAATTGTAAGTTCTTTCTATATAATTGTATGTCCAAACCAAACATTGTTATTGTAATTTTTCTTAATTATAATTTTGTTATAATTGAAATTAGAATTCGTAATTCTGATTTCAATTCTTAATACTAAACGGAGACAAAGAGAACTACTCAATTCTATCAATCCCATTTATCTTCGCCAAACTATTCATTAGTATTAGTAAATAATAATATGTTATCATGGAAGTAAACAAAAAATTTATAGAATTGGATGACAATATTGTGTGCAAGCTTTTTTCCTCGCCTATCTTTACAGTGCCCTTGTTGGGCGATCGCTTCTTTCTCGATTGAGGAGAATGAACCTCTCCGACAAAGCCACGTGATAACGCAATACTAACAGAGCGCTACTTTTTTTTTTTTCGGGGGAAAGCTAACTTGATGAAAATCCCCAGCCATAAGCCATCGATGATGGGAAATTTTCGGTTTCCTTCCTTCATACTATTCAATTCAGGTCTAGCTTCGTGTCTCTGCTTAACTCGCGCCAGTTAACCCCTTAAGCTCAGTTTGTCGCGTAGAATTTCTTGCTTCGACTCAGGTCTTCGCCTGAAGCTGTGTGCTTTCATTCCCAGACCTCATAGGCATCTCTAAATTTTAAGGAAGAAGATAAAGAAATAACATGTGATGTCTAATTGCAAACTATCAATGGGGTGTCATTCAAAAGCACGACAATACTCTCATTGTTGCCATTGTTTTTTCAAGTGTTCTTCTCTTTGTTTTGCATCCGTGGAACTTTTTGTCAATCTCCGAACTGCAAATTTCGATTGTTGGCAACAAAGATAACTATGGAAGTGGATTTGGACATGGTAATCATAAGAAGATTGACGGTGTGCTGTAAGAAATTTAGTTGGCGATGAAATTAGGTTTTTTAAGGAAGAAGATGAAGAAATTTTGAAATAATCTCGTAAAAATAACATGTGTGTTAGGCTCTATTTTGACTATAATGCGCAATGTTTTATGCCTTAATTGTTTTATTCAAGAATTTGATTTATGTGAATTCAATTTATTTATGACCAAATGTGTGTATTTTTTATTCATGTCTCATCTACTAAGATTTTGAATGAAATGATGGGAAAAGATAACTAAAGTATCAAAGAACTATCATGAACCCCAGTTCACAACCGTGAAGGAGCAGTAGAAAATATTCAGGAAGTTGTTCACGGTCATGAACCAAAGTTCATGACTGTGAAGGAGCAGCAAAAAAACATTCAGGAAGTTGTTCACGATCATGAACAAAAGTTTATAATCATGAATGGCGAAAATTCTGAACCTAATTTTTGGACTTTTTTCTATATTGAGCATATTTTGATAGCTTCTAAATCCTTGTATAAATAGTTATTTTCAACCTAAGGAAAATGGAGAACGCATTAGAGAGCATAGGATTTTTTTGTTCTTGAACTTTTTTATTGTGCTGGAATTGAAGACTACATTGTATTGTGGATTGATTCTGCAATCAAACATACTTCAATATATTAGCAGTTTATCTTTTCTTTTGTCTTCTTATTATTAATTGAATGGCTTATTTTAATAATATTTTATTTGTTCTTGGACCCATGAGTAACTAAATCCTAATTTTAAGGATTATGATGTAGTCATATATATTTCTTATAAAATTGATTTGTTTATGAAAAATTAATCTTGCTAGATTAATTTGTTAACAAGAACTTAATGTTTGTAATTGATTGATCACCAATTAGTTGATTAGAACTAGTTTGTGAAGTACCGAAAGAATAAGATACTAGATATTCATAGGTTAACGAGCACGCTAACTAGTAGGATTATGATATATGCTAGTCTATTGTGAGATAATAATCTATGTGTGATTTTTTGGACTTAATGGGTTTGAATTAATTAAATATTGTCATGGGAGTGACGAAGATAATTAAGACAAACACACATAATATTCTTGGAAGGAATTTATGGAATCTTGAAATAAATCTTTAATCAATGCAAGAATGTTAGAAATAATATATTTATTTCATATAAGTAATAGTAAATCTCCATAAGAGTAATGCGATGAAGCATAATTCTTAGATCTTTATTATTTTGATTTCAATCAAACTTTTTATTGTTTTATTTGTTTTTTTAAAATTAAATATTTTAATAATTACACTTATTTTCTTTTCATATTTAATTTTCAAAATATTAATAATAGTTCTCAATTTTAGTAATGGACTAATATCTTTCCTGTGGATATGATGTTCTTACTTTTAAACTAATATATTTGTGACTTGTATTTTGTTGCGGAAACGCGTGCAAAAACTCGCTCATCATTTTTTATAAAGAAATAAAAGAAAAATTAAAATTTCAAAATAAAATTTTCAGAAAGACATTTTCCATTGAGACAAACGAAACATTAATATTTTACCTTATGCTTGTTAATTTTTTCTAAAGGAGATTTTGTCCAAAAGTAAACATAATACAAGCATCAAGCTACAGAGTCCTAACTTTAACATAATTTTATGGCATAGTGAAGTCTTAGATACTCAGCTATACAAGCTCTTCTTGCATCTCTCGTACAAAAATACTTGTTAAATTATATTACTTACATTTAAATATTTATATAAATTTAAATTTGAGGGTTTAAAATCAATTTATTTTAAGTTCATATAAATCAATTTCGTAATGTAAATATCAACAAAAATGTAGACATAAAAATTTACATTTCGTACAAATATAAAAGTTACGGTGTCGTAAAATTCGGGTGAATATTTTTTAAATGCTCTCGATCATCATCATATCATATCATATCATAGCAATGATATGAAATATAATAATAAAGTTAATGACTTGACCAAGTATCTCCCAATCGTGGTGGAGGATGTTAGCTATATTAATTTTTAATTGATTAATAAATATGGAAATAAAGTCAGTTTTTGAACACATCTTCGAAGTGATATATTCAATAGCACATAATAATAATAATATTAGTATTAAAGTTTGAATTAATTTTTCATTAAAAAATTAGATCTTGCAGATCATCTCAATTAAATTATGAAATAAACGAATATCTAACTCATATTTTAAACTAACTTTTAAGTCTGTAAGATTTAGAGAGCATATTTTCTGGACACGTTAATTATCAAAATAAAAGCTTGCGGTCGGGATGAATGGGTGTAAATAATTGAACTGGGAATAAAGATGAATTAGGTTAACCTAAGTGCTCCCTTATTCCAAATTAGTGGAGGGTTAGGTGTTATAATTGAATCTCCCTTTACTTTCCACATTTTTTGTGTAATTAAAGGTTTTGTTAACATAATAAATTTCATCTTAAAAAATATAAAAATTTCTTTTTAAAATATAGAGCAGTTACGCATCATAAATGTTTAATTAATATACGTATCAAAGTGGTAGCCTGCTGGTAGTAGACGTAGTAGACTTCTAGAATGGGACCACAAAGTCAAACCCACGTGGAAGAAGAAAATATTGGTTCTATATCATAAACTTGTATAAATTTTGTATATTCCTATTAAATCATTTATACTTTTAAAAAAGAATTTTTGCAAAATTATAATAATAAATAAGCATAAATATTCATATAATTTGAAATATAAATTTATTCATAAATAAATATTGTTTATTTTATAAAGTACACTCGTCACTTTCCTGGATTCATTGATTAATTGCGATGTTATTGAATTAATTAATACTTTTGAGGAAATTGAGGGCACCGTTCCTTTGCAAATATAATTTGAAAAAATATATATAGATTGGTAAATTTAAGAAGTACGTGTACAAATTCTGACAAATCAGAAGTTGAAAAATTAATTAAAGCCGCCCCTGCTTTATTGACTGACTATTTCATTGTCTGACCTCAGCAGGTAATGTGTTATTAGGCGTCAGCAGTTTATTTTTTTAATTTTTTTATTATTTATTAATTTTTAATATAATATTCAAACGTAAATTAAATTTACCGAATATGACACATCCCCCTTAATTTAATAATCAGTTTGATAAGTTTCAAGTTGTTTGAACAAGTTTGTTCTATAATTTATTAATTTTTAACTTTTTTTTTTCATTGCGTTGAAATAAAAAATTTGTCTTTATACATATATAAATTTACTTTTTAAGTAATTTTTAATATAAAATTACATGTTAATCTAAAAAAAAAATGGACCTGAGACTCGTTCAAACAACTTCAACTCATTTTCATTAAAAAAATAAAACAGAAACCCTATTTCTCACTATAGATAAGTACATACATATATACTATTTGGACAAAAAAAAATTGGCTTAGTTAATTGGTTCGCTTAGTTTTTTAATTAATCTCACTTTAAATCTTTTAGGATTCTAATAGATTAGCTGTAATTTTTTTTTTTTACTTTTTGGATTAACATATTATAATTTATTATTGGTTTGCTTTTTATGAATTTTATCATTATTATTTCTGAATATTAAAATTATCTTATTTAACTAATTATCTATATTATGATGATACAAAGCATATGTCTACCAAGATTTGCCATTAATCCTAAAATTTTAAGTTACATTTAAATACATGTATGGACATGATCAAATTGAAAGAGTAAATCAACTTAAAAAAAGTAAAATTTTTAACTGGGAAGTTATTATTTAAAATTACAATATATATTTATTTAATGAAAAAAGAAGGATCATGTGTTGCATTTTGAATATAATTAGATCTCTTTTTACCAACCTTCTGTTTTGTGTCAATTTTACTTTGTGTTTCGTGTTGGAACATGCGTACGGAATAAAATATTATCCATATGGAAAACATATTATTCTGTCTGCACAATTTTGTATTTCAGTGTGTATTTATGTAATTCATATTACTCTGAAGAAAATTATTTCTTAATAAAAACGAATTAAGGGCTGTTGTGTGAAAAAAAAATTTTTTTGCCAAAAAATATATTCTTTGGAATTTTGTCTATGAAATCAAACTTTTTTATATATTTATTGTTTTAGGTTAAACTTTCAAAACTAATTTTTTTTATGAAATTAAAAATTATTAAAATTTGTGTTAAGAAGTGATATTTTAATGAAATATAGACATAATTTTGTATAATATGTTTTATAATTATAGTTTAAACTTTGAAAAATTAACATTTCTAAAGCTTTTATTATATATAAAAAATATATCTAGATAAATTTGCAAAATAGATGATTACAACTTTCAGTTGAAGGTATAAATATACATCAATTAACTGAATTTAATATTATCCATATAATTGGTAATTAATTTGTACGAATTTAGATCAATTTATTATAAGGTATATTATTGATGATAATGGACATAATGTTAAATTTTTTCAATGATTAAAAAAATAAAACCAAATTATTAAAATTTGAGAGTTAAGAGAAAGTTGTAATTGTTAATGATAATAATAGTAATTAAATTAAAAAAATAAATTAAATGAATATAGAGAGTGTGATAGATGAATAGTAGCTTGAAGTTTAAAAATAATAAAAAATACATTTAAACTTTTATTATATATATTGATATTGATTTTCTTGAGTTCGAGTTTCGCTGAAATTGTTTATCTGTGTTAGTTGATCTACTAATCAAATATTATTACAAATTGTTGGAGATAAATAATTCATCTTTTTTTTAACAATATTTTTTTATAAAAGAATTAACCAGCAATATCATATCTAAGCAGGTGACTCGCTCTTAAGAGGATTTCATTAAAACAAAATTTCAACACCACTCTTAATGTCAATATTAGCATTCGGAAGTTAATCTATACACATATTTATTTTTATAAAAATGTGAGCAATCCGGACTTCCCCTCCTTAACTAACAATAGCTTTATCTCATTTTCAACCGGGTCCATAACCAGGCCTTCCACTCCTTCATCATTCCCCAGAAGAACAGCCAAAACAGTAGAATCGACTTCTAAATCAATCTTCATGAACCCCAACCATCAAGTCAGACCTAACCCATGAAAGACTGTCTAAAATTTTTCTACGAAAAACATGGTTCTGGATACACTTTAAGTAAAGTTATTTATGTTATTAACAACTGTCATTTATACGAGATGTTTGGATAAAATATTCGAGTAGAAATTTTTAATTATCTCATTTTATTCATTTTAATGAATAAGTAATATATGTCTAAATAATATAAAAATACAATTAAATCATTTTTATGATACCAATAATGAGGATTTAAGGATTTTTGAAATTCCATTTAAATATGTGTCATTTCAAAACCAATCGCATTTAAACTAAAACATAATAAAGTGTAATTTTAAAATCATCCACATAATTTATTTTATACATAAAACAAACTAAAAATCAAAGTAATATTAATACCTTACAAAAACATAGCTTAAGGATACCAGTATTTAATTATAGCAAGCAAACAACCATAAATAACCTATATGTAAGAGTGATAACTAATGAAATTTAATTTCTAAATCTTTATTATTTTGTTTATTTGTGAATTGCTTCCTTTACTTATTTTATTTATTTATTTATTTATTGTTTTCTCCTCATATATATTATACTTCTAAATATCAGAGAAACCTAAATTTTGATATTTTGATATTCATTTCGTGTGAGTATGATGGTTTACTCACTCTAGTGTTTGTTAATCTATTTTTGTTGTGGATCTCATCGTATAAATTACGTTATTTTTTGAAAAGACAAAAATCAATATCAAAATTTTCTTTATTAGTTTAGAATTTTCATTTTCAATTTTCTTTTAATTTTTAGTATCTTTTCTTGGTCATCTTATTTCTTCTTTATGTCGAGACTTTATGTGTTAAACTAGGAACATCGAGAAACTCGAATTTAATCAAATTGAACGAAATTTTCTTAGGTACAAATGAAAAAACAAGACTTAAACAAAAGGTAACCAATCCGACAACATAACCGAACATATAGATTATACCCAGGCAGAGAAGAGGATTGAACTCCAAGAAATTCACTCCGAATATACAATTCAACTTTAACTATCTATTGGTTTCCATATTTCCATATCATTTAGGTGCATGTTATACATTACTTTATGGTGTAAGGTAGAAATATAAATTGACTAAAAAAACATTCACATGAAATAAAGAATGAATGATAAATGAGTTATAAAATTGAAGTACTAATCAAATTTATTTTTATTTATTTATAATAAAATGAATTAAAGATACTTGTACTTATTTATTTATTTTTGGTATCCTTTTGTATTTGGTATCTCCATATCTGTGTTACTAATCACGGAGCCATTATAACTTATTTTAGTGATCAATCATATCTCAAAATAATATCCTAACCTATTAGTCCAAGGTTCTTACGTTCGAGCTATCGGGGTAGACTGACATTCTCCAATCAACAATGACACTCCGCACTAACTAAGGTTTAGTCCTATATTTGTAAATCTATAAAATTAATTTATTTTACTATATATATATATATTATTAAACATGTCATTGTATTATATTCATCATGAAACTCATTTACATCATTTTTCTATAAGTTGTTTATGTGATAATATGGACGTCTCCTTAATTTTATCGTGCATTAGTAGATTAAAAATAATTATATGGATGCTTTTGAAATATTTAAATTTTTTGAAATTGGACGATCTTAATCGATTCGACCTTTTTAAGGGTAATTTTTGTAGTTTAATCTCTCTTGTACTCCCCCATACTAGATTTCCAACCCCCAATGAATACCAACAACTCGCTTGGTCAAAACTCGATGCGTCGAATCTCGGCTTTTAAACTTTTATGAATTTTGGTTACTCTTACACTTCATCTCTTTTAGGAATGTTACAATTTTTTTATACATGTCAATGTGATGGAAAAGAAAAATTATCTTTTACATATTCATCCAGTTTATATTATTTTGATAAATAGGTCGATGGGAAAATAAGAATCCCCATCCGCGAAATGATAAAACATATTAATTGTCCATATCGTCTAGTGGTTTAAGACATCTCTCTTTTAAGGTGGCAGATTCGACTAATTAATTACTTCCAACTACGTAAATCAATAGTTAAAATTACACTCAACTAAATGAGATATGTTCTTTTTATACATATATGTTTATAACAAAAGTAATTCCTTAAGTTTTTATGCTCTCTCGAAGACTTGCTTAAGAATAAGAAAGAAAAATATCATATAAATACCATCAAATAAGGTTTAAGTTTGGAAGAAAGTAGAGCTCCTAAGATAAACGGAATTGTTGATTCAAACTTATCTATTAATTTCAAACTATCTTCAATTGAAGTTGTCAAGTAATTCTAAAAATTGTCAAAGCATATGGTACAGCAAACGGAGCCGTCATTTTTGTTAGCTTAGTTTGATTTTAAAAACCTAACCGTAATTAGTAATTTGATTCAAAGTCTTCGAACAAGTGTCAATTCGAATTCTCATATGAACTTGATATTGTCAACTACAATATTCGGAAAGAGATGTTTCAAAATGACAAATGCATGCAAGTAAGTCCTTTTAGCCCTGTTTAAAAACCTGAAATTGAGCTTCAGAATTAAAATGAAAATTGAATTGTCCGATTCTAATTTTTTATTTAGTAGTTCATTTAAGAAATAAAATTATAATTCTAAATTTGATTATATGAAATTGTAGAAGAACAAGTAAATTGTATAATTTCAATTCATACGTAGAGTGATAAAAACTTAAATTTCAAACTTATTAATTTATTTCATTAAAATTATATAATTTTTTACTTTTATATATAATTACATCAAACAATTATTTAACTTATTTTAAGAAAAATTAAATTTATAATAATAAATAATAAATTAAATATCTATAACATTTTGTAATATTTTAATAAAGAATTATTAATTTACTAATTTAAAATTCACATTTATTAATTTAAAGTTTGATATTATTTAGTCAATGAATATTTTAGAGTTTAATTTTATCAAGCACCATTAAAAAAATATTTGAATGGAAATAATTTAAAATTTTAGTTAGAATTACAATTCAAAACACTAGAATCAAAATTTATCCAATTCTAATTCCAATGAAAATGAAATTACAATTAAGATTCTAATTCTCAATTTAAATTCTTTATACCAAACAAACCCTTGGCATTTTCTAAAGGAGGGATGTTTGTTTGTCAATTCATAAGTAATGGATTGGTGGGGAGCTGTTGAGTTCAATTCTTATCGATATTGACTTGCAGATTTTGTGAATTTCCAATCCAAAAATGAGCTCGTAAAAAAT
>JAYMTC010000978.1:0-10144 GCA_036897605.1 Melianthus villosus
GGCAGCTATATTCCCTTAAAACTCAATATGTTTGACACCACCTTATAGATTCATCTCTGTTATTTCTTGCAAGTTTCTCTATCCATACATAATTATTATTGTATCCAGACTAGCTTGTTAAAATTCAAATCTATAAATCATGATGACATTCTTACCAATCAATTAAAGATTCTGTCAGATACTTCATTATTTCAAATGATAATAATAAATATAATTTTCAGTTATGTGTTTTTCCGACATTTTAACAATGATTCTCGATATAATATGATATAATATTTCTAGTCTCGTGATATTTTTATTATTAAAATGTAAGAAAAACACGTATAAGAATAAGTTAATTGGTCTTAGGTTTAATAAAATCTCATAAATTTGTTAATAGTATATTTAGATATAGTATTTAAATAGAATTTTTCAATTATCTTATTTTGTAATATGATTATGTCTTTTTCATATAATAAAAATTTTGAAAGATTTTAAAATTTTATTTAAAATATATGTTATTTCAATTTGATATAAAACATAAAATTTTAAAAAGTCAATATTATTTATATCGAAATACCTAATATCCTAAATAGAATCGTGTTGACGAGTAAACGAGTACATGAAACCCGGTACAACCTAGTTGGGACGGCGCGAAGACATGACAAGTTGGCAACAATAAACAGCAAAGAGAGTGGCAGTTGGGTACCTACCCGTCATCTCTGAAGCTTCCAGTTTGGTTGTTGAAGGCCAAGTAGAGAAGATACCAATCAACAAATCAAAACCCTAACTTTTTGTAAAATTGTTATCTTTCTCTATCTCATTCTACCTACCATTCAAATCTTCAAACTCCACGTTATTTTTGTTTCATCTCCCCAAATATGCGCCTTCATTACTCTTCGCTTCCTCTTCTTCAATCCCGTCATTTCTCTCATGGGAAAACCCCTCATTCCCATTTCCACTTCCAACTTTCCCCCATCCTCTTTGAACTCCATTAGCCAATATCTTGTCGAAAAGCCTGAGAGTAAAGATGGGTTCCCAGCGAATACGTTTTTTGAGATTTTCCGGCGAATCATGCCTGGAAGTAGGCTTCGTTATGCATTTGTCTTTTTGGGGATTACTTTTGTTTGGCTTGTCGTGCTCTGTATCTTATTGGGTTTTTGTTTAAATGTGTTAGATAAATTTGATGGAGGATTGCGGACAGAGGAGGAGGAGAAGGTTTACTCTTGGTTATATGCCTTGGCACGGTCGGAGAAAGACTTGGTTTTCGAGTACGTTCGATCGACCGAAAGGGGTGAGTGCATTTTGCTTTTGATTTGTGTTTGGATTAGTTGGTACAATAGCTGGCCTTTCAATTCAGAATTGTGCATTCTATATGTTTGATGAAATGCCTACAAGAAAGATACACATACAAACACTCCAATGTACTCCTGTTTCATTTGCAAAGATCATGCAATGGGTTAAAAACTATAACTGGTTTAGTTCTAGCAATAAATTTACATGGTTAGTTCAAAGATATGTGCAACCATATGAGGACAAAAAAGAGCATCAGAATCATATTTTTCTATATAGTTACTTTATTAAGTAGTAGTTATTACACCCTTTATAGAACACAAAATTTCCAGTACCTTTTAGAGAAAGCATATTTAATGCGTTTAGTTGAACCAATTAAGTTCCCCGAATCCTTGTATACGTGTTTGGTTTGTCTTATAACAATACTAAAACAATATCAAAATCACATTATCATTTGAATAATCATAAATAAATTTCTTATATTAATATTTCTAAACATCTTAAATAAAATAAAAAAAGAGTTGGAAGTGTGATTCAAAGTACTTTTAACTTTAAACATATTCATTTTGTTCTATCTTTTGAAATAATACGAAATATAATATGATTAAGTTGTATTGAGTTCTACTCTATTATATAAATTCAACACCATAATAATTCTAATTTACTTTTAAAAAAAGACAAAAAAAATTGATGAAAATTTTACATGAGATAAAAAGTTTAAATAAATAAGTAAAAACATATACAAACTTATAACAAAAAGGAAATTTAAAACATTAAGAAAATAATTAAAAAAACTGCAGTATTGTTACACTGCATTTAAAATTATTCAATCTTAAAAAAATTATTTTATTTGAGTTTATTTTATTGCAAAGAGATAAATAAATTTGAATTAGTATTTATTTAAGTTGTCGTAGATTAGTATTTTGACAAAATTACATTTCGGGTATCCTGATTACCTAGCTTTTAGAGGAGAATCAGGATTACCAAATTATGGTTATCTTGATTACTACAGAATCAAGATTACTAACTATTTAAATACAAACACATGCCTGATTTTTTCATTTAAAATTTGAGAATTATTGCTTTGATAACGCGAAGAAAACACCTTGTCAAAATGTATCTTGATTACATGAGAATCAAGATTACAGTATATTTTACCAACCAAACACTATAATATTCATTAATCGTTTTAATTCCGTAATCTTTCCTAGAGGAAGTGAACCAAACACTTTGTTAGAGGACATTCCTTATCTGGTGTATTTTCTGCAGGCTTGAGCTTCACCGAAGCTGAGAGAAGGTTGAGAGAAAATGGCCCAAACATTCCTGTTGAATACAATTTCCCAAGCTGGTGGCATCTCTTGTGGCATGCTTTTTTCCATCCTTTTAACATCATTTTGATTGTTTTGTCAGCACTCTCGTACATAACCAGCGACAACCCAAATGGGTGTATCATGCTCATATTGGTTTTTATAAGTGTCTTCCTCCGGTTCTACCAAGTATTACTTTCTTAATTTGCTTAGTGAAATGTCAATTTATACGTTTTAATTTCTGAAGTTTGGTCAATATTGATTTTGAGCATCATTCAGGAACATAGCAGTTCAAAAGCAGCCATGAAACTTTCAGAATTTGTAAGGTGCCCAGTTAAAGTTCAAAGATGTGCAGGAAGAGTTGTTCAGACTGAACTAATAGTTCAAGTTGACCAAAGAGAAGTGGTTCCCGGAGACATTGTAAACTTTGAACCAGGGGACCTTTTTCCTGGTGATGTGAGACTGTTATCTACGAAACACCTTGTTGTCAGGTATACTGGGGAAATTTTCCCTATTTGATAGACATTAAATTATGAATTTTCTTCTGTATTTTATACCACTCCTCGAAATAGCTAATCCTAGAACACATGATCACATCCTACTTCTTGAACAGTCAATCCTCCTTAACAGGGGAGACTTGGACAACCGAAAAAACAGCTGATATAAAAGAAGACCTGGGTACACCTTTGCTAGAATTAAAGAATATTTGCTTCATGGTAGGTACCAAGCTTGACATTTTTCATAATTCCTAGGCTCTGTTGGCATTCAAGAAAAGTGATTTTTGTCAGTCGATGATATTTGTTTATTCGATTTGGTGACAAGAGGATCAATTAGAATATTGGGAAATGTGTCTTTCCTTATTACCCCAAATTTCCATCATATTCTTGTATATATGAATTTACCAGCCTTGTTTATCCCATGTTATGCGAAGTCTTCCATATAACTGCCAAACATTATAAAGTTTGTTGCAAAGTGTTTGGGGCAGAAACATTTTATGTATTATATAACTGTCATGAAATAAGTTTGTGCTTCATTGGACTTTTGTGGGAAAATTTTACCTAAAAATTTCTTAACAAATTGTCATTTTACATTTCAGGGGACAAATGTGGTATCAGGGAGTGGAACTGGTCTAGTTGTTTCTACTGGATCTAAGACTTACATGAGCACCATGTTTTCAACTATAGGGAAGATAAAACCACCAGATGACTTTGAGAATGGTGTACGCGTCATATCATATGTGCTTATCGGTGTTATGCTAGTTGTAGTAACACTGATTATCGTAATTGGTTATTTGGCATCTCGTGATCTGAGTGAGAGTATTCTTTTTGGACTCTCTGTTGCATGTGCCCTCACACCTCAAATGCTTCCCCTCATTGTTAACACAAGTCTGGCCAAAGGAGCGCTTGCCATGGCAAAGGATAGATGCATAGTAAAAAGTTTAACTGCTATACGAGAGATGGGATCAATGTGAGTTTACAATTGGTTATAGATCTACTTTTGCTGCAACCACTTTCAAACCTGAAACGGAATATCTTATTCTAGTTTACATTTTAAAGAACAAAGAAAGAGGGACAATAAAAATTAACCAAGCATGTTTAAGAACCGTTTTCGTGAGCTGGAACTGAAACCACCTGATTTAGATGCCATGTGTGGCAGATGGACATTTATTTCACTTTACCCTTTCTCAGTTATCTTGTCTTGAATACTGGTCCATCGCTTTTCTCATCTTGAGTTAACTCTTTTCATTTGCAGGGATATCCTCTGCATTGACAAGACTGGTACACTCACCATGAACCGTGCCATCATGGTTCATCATCTTGACAGCTGGGGGTTGCCAAAAGAGAAGGTGTTACACTTTGCCTTCCTTAACTCATACTTCAAGACTGATCAGAGGTATCCTCTAGATGATGCGATTTTGGCACATGTATATACAAGTGGATACAGATTCCAGCCTTCCAAGTGGAGAAAGATAAATGAGATTCCTTTTGATTTTATACGAAGACGCGTATCTATTATTGTGGAAACAGAATCAAGATCTGAAGACAAATTTATCCAACTCCCAGATACACTTATAATTTGCAAAGGAGCATTAGAAGAAGTAATTAAAGTATGTTCTTTTATTGAGAACGTTGATAGTGGCATTATATCAAATTCCTCTCCAGAAGAGTGCCAGAGGATTTTAAATGTAGCAGAAGAACTGAGCAATGAGGGATTACGGGTTATTGGAGTTGCAACCAAAAGACTCAGAATGGTACTATCTGCATCTCTTGTCATCATTTACATATTCCGCATTTCATCAATCTCGGATAATTTTGTATGGCTAGTCAATTATGAAATACTATCTTATTGCACTTATTTAATTATGCATCAGCAAACATTAGGCACCGACGCTTAGATGATTAATTCCCATGGGAAAAGGTAATTAATCAACTTCTTTATGTGATCAAGGAAAGAACTAAGGGGCAAATAAGAGTAGTGAATTGCAATTATGTTGCTTACGTCTATGCGCATAAATTTGTATCTATAAATTTGTATCTGCAGGGTTCTGGCTGTTGATTGGCACTTTCTTATCTCTTTATCTCCTTCTTAGGATCTCCATTATGGCCAAACTCTTATGCTTCTGATATCCGAAATAATTTTTTAACTGACCCAATTGAAAATCTTTTGGAAATCACTCCACATATATGGGGATGAATGTTTAGTATCAAATTGTGCAAAATTGAGGACAAGGGCAACTTGAATTGTTTTTCTTATGGTACATTGTATTTGACATATTGCAGGAAGAAATTAGAGCTAATGATGATGTGGTTGAGTCGGACATGGTGTTCCTTGGTCTTATAGCATTCTACGACCCGCCCAAGGACTCGGCAAAGGAAGCCCTTTGGAGATTGGCTGAGAAGGGAGTGAAAGCTAAAGTTTTAACTGGTGACTCACTCTCCCTAGCTAAAAAGGTTTGTGAGGAAGTTGGCATCAGAACTACACATGTGGTCACAGGACCAGATCTTGAGCTACTCGACCATGATTGTTTCCATGAGACTGTCAAAAGAGCAACAGTACTCGCTCGGCTCACCCCAATCCAGAAACAGAGGGTAGTACAATCCTTGCAGATTGTAGGGAACCATGTTGTTGGGTTTCTAGGAGATGGTGTAAATGACTCCCTTGCACTTGAGGCAGCCAATGTAGGTATATCAGTTGATTCTGGAGCATCAGTTGCAAAAGATTTCGCGGACATTATCTTACTTGAGAAAGACCTCAATGTCCTTGTCACCGGTGTTGAGCGGGGTCGAGCCACTTTTGGGAACACTATGAAGTTCATAAAAATGTCTGTTATTGCCAATGTAGGAGGCGTTATTTCACTTCTCATAGCAACCTTGTTCCTTGGATCCGAGCCATTGACTCCCAAGCAGCTCCTTGTACAGAACTTCCTGTATAGTTTGGGCCAAATTGCAATCCCTTGGGACAAGATGGAAGAAGATTATATAAAAACGCCGCAGCGATGGTCCAAGAGAGGCTTACCCATGTTCATATTGTGGAATGGACCTGTGTGTACTCTCTGTGATGTATCCACCATTTTGTTCATATTCTACTACTACTCAAGTAATACTTTACAAAGTGTGGATGTCGCATTCTTCCATTCTGCTTGGTTCATTGAAGGGCTTCTAATGCAGACTTTGATTATCCACCTGATCCGGACAGAGAAAATCCCTTTCATTCAGGAAGTTGCCTCATGGCCCGTGATTTGTTCTACAGTCATGATTTCTGCCATTGGAATCGCAATTCCATTCACATCAATTGGAGACGTCATGGAATTTGGTACCCTGCCATTGTCATATTTCGGGTTTTTGGCTGTGCTTTTTGTGGGATACTTTACAGTTGGGCAGGTGGTGAAAAGACTTTACATCTTGGTCTACAAAAAATGGCTTTAGACAAAGCTGGTTTTTTCTTTTCTTGCAAGAATATCTGCAGAGGAAGCTGCTTGAATGCAGAACCATAGATTTTTCTCTAAATTGAGGGTGAGTGTAACAAATGTAACTTTCCCCCGACTCTACAGAACCATCCACCATTTTTGGATACTACATGTCCTAGCAACATTGTTGCATTTACAAATTCGAATAACACATTTGGATTCATATATCACCTACATCTAGAAAACGGAAACTGTTGTGGAAACTCCAACAGGGTGCTTCATTGAGGAAGTAAAAGGGACTCCATTCACATGACTTTTTGTACAAGGGCGTCAGCCACAGATCATATCTCTACATATTAGAATATATACAACTAAGATATAACATATACATACTATTTAGTACTACTGCATATGCATAAATCCAAATAGTTACAAATTAAATCATGGCCTGGTGCACATCCTTCAGGTGAGTGTAGCAGTCTTCGCTAGTTTTGAAGTACTCCAAACAGGACCAGCAGATGTGCCATCCACATCTACACTCAATGTGGTTGCAACCTTCAACCTTCTCAATTGTAGACGGGCACTTGGGGCAACTCTTCACATGCTCCTTTCCCTTCCGCCACTCAATCAATGATGAATCTGGATCTTTCTTGAACTCCCGGAACTTCTCGCATGATATATGTGGATGATACTCCATGTGGCACCTATTACAAGTCTCTGCATAGCATGCTCCACACAGAAATTGTTCACCAGCTGTCCCGGGTTCGGCCCCCCGATAAACTGAAGGACAATCAGGAGTTGGGCAAAACCTGTACTTACCCATACTAGATGCAACGAATGAAGCCAAAGAAGCCCTGAACAGCTCCTCCATCTTCTCACTCGACATGAGAGATCTCAAATCTATAATTAAAATAGGTGCCCTGCAACCCTCATGGGTACAGCATATTGGGAAACTATCCAGGTTTTTCATCGCCGACTCGCACTGCTCCACTAGGCATAAACGGCAAAACATATGACCACATCCTTCAAGTTGGAAACCGTCCTCAACATCACACAAACAAATGGTACAAACCGATCCATTGACATGCTTATCAGTTGTATTGCCACTCATCTGTGCAACCTCATAAACTATCTCTTCTACTTTTTGCTTGAGGTCTTTGTTACCAGAAATGGTGATCATGTGATGGCGGATGTTTAAAGTAAACTCCGCTTCAGGTACTTTCTCTTTAAGCCCGTGAAGGTCTGGCCCAAACTTTTTCACGACTTCTTTCATCAGGTCAGGAGGCAAACCACCACCTCGGAGATGGACTTGAAGTTGCTTGCTTTCATGGATGATCATAAGGGATCGTACCAATCTCTGCTGTGCGACAGCAATTTTTTGTGATTGACCAAAGATCCTTACATCCTGGCTATGCCTGTCAAAGAAAATATGGGTTCTTGTCTCATGCTGCAGTGTCCTCATGAGATTAATGCCATCCCTTGATAACAGAAGTTGACAAATAGTAGGAGTAAGGCTGGCATCTTTTATGGTTTCCCCTCTCATAAGCTCTTCAAAAGGTTTTCTCAGCTCTGCAACAGTTTTTGTTGCATTGGCAGATATCTTTACTCGATAGGAACCATTAGATCTCCTGTCTAATTTGCACTCCGCACCTGCAAACCAAAAAACTCATGTCAGTTCTACACTACAGAATGCATCGCAAAGACCTGAAGATGGTATGCAGGATAATTAAGTTTGAAGTCAAGACGAGAGATAATACTTCTTACATGAAAATCAACAATCACTAGTTCTCAAGAATTCACAGTTCATTTGATCTATGAAGAGAGTATGCCAAGTTCAATGTCAAATAAGGTGCTGAAAAAAATAAATGGATAAATGCATCTGGATGTTGAGAAATTCCTAATAAATTCATCTTAGGTGTTAATAAGGCTAATCAATAGCAAGTGACAACTACAATTTTTTTTTATCAAAACATCATGTTGTATAAATGACAATATAAAGAAAAAGATTTTTCAATTTGGGTATTGAATTATGAAAAAAAATAACATATAGAAATCACATAATTATACGTGGGAAAGAGACAGAATAGAAAGAAAAACATATGATTTATAACTATTACTAAAGAAAACTACACAAAACTACAGCGGCACAAGGGATACCCTTTGAATGCTTGAAGCTTGCCAGTAAAGAATCCAGTTCCTTGTTGATCACAAAATAGACAGGGGGAGGACAGGATAGAGAGCTGTGAAACAACTGCTGGCATTTAATTTTCTGCCATGAAAGACATCCTGGCAATACTTTGCCTTCAATTTGCTCCAAAGCTTTTGCTGCTTGTAAATGCATTCTTCCATCAAAGGTGATCAAAGCTCTTGTGAAAACATCATTTGGCTTATTAGGTGGAAAGACCTGCACTCCGCGAAGACTCCTTTTAGGCATATAAGGGCATATTTCTTTCCATATGGCTTCTTCGGAAACCTTACAAGGTGGATTTTCTGCAGCATCTCCTCTAACAAGGAAAAATTCTACGATTTTCCTATCGGTATTATTCCTTAATACTTCTAGAATTTCATCTTCCATTAGTTCTTTATCAAGTCCATATATGACAACAGAGTCCACGGACTTCGTACTAATTTCACATCGAACATATTTCCCTCCAATTGGCAGGTTAGAAAAATCGGAAACCAGGAAATCCACATCATTAATGTGACATTTAACAATTGCGAACCCCTTACTGTACCTACGAGGCCAACAAACTTTTGCTTTGACTGCAGGGAATGGGAACATTCTGTTATCACCTCCAGGAGTTTCCTGTGAAGGAGTTATATTTATTTGGGATCCTCCAAGTTCTACTTCATTTAGTCCAGCAGCTTTTTCAGCAGCATCAGAAGAAAGAAATGTTAACCTGCCCCACTTTTCCCTGCAATCGATGTCTTGTGCAGTGCTTGTAAACTTGTGTACAGTACAAATAATACCAGAAGCATATCTCTCCAGAAACATCAATAGCTCCTTATCATCAACGGGATTTGATTGAAATACATCAACAGTCAAACATCTCTTTTCAAGCTCCAAATTTTTTATTTCAGCACCAGCTCCAAACAGTGCCACAGGGGAGACACCACTTCCATGAAACAAGCATTTTTCCATGCATTCATTGCGTAACCATTTCTTTTCAACCTCCAAAGCATTATTTACAAGGTTAATAACTTTTTCCATGTCTTCTGAAGTTGCGCATAATTGAATCTCATTCTCACTAGTGTTGATTTCTATACTAATCCGTGTATCTTTACAAATTGCCCGGATTCGTGATACCAAAGAGATCAAATTACAGTTACTCTTCCCACAAACTTTCTTAAGCAGTCTAGATCCATGACCAGTCATCACTTGTACTTTCAATTTCCGCCTTTCCATCTCAAACGCATCGAATAAAGGAGGGGGGTAAAGGGTAGACAAGGATTCAAAGTCAAAAGCAGTTACACATACCAAATATTGATTAGATATGTATAGAAGTTCACTAAAAACAACCCACTGAGGCTTCTGACCAAATATATGCAATGAACAAGAAGGATGAAGCTGCACATGTTGCCCTGTTAATGCCACTTCATAACCAAGTTGATCAGATCCAGAGTACATAGCTGCATTTTCTGCCAAGGAAGAGAGGAT
>JAYMTC010000979.1:0-10143 GCA_036897605.1 Melianthus villosus
CAGCATAGACATCATTATATTTTCTTAGATTGGTTAAAGAATAAATAACAATAACATATAAGAACAATATCAATACACTTTATAAGAAGAAAAGGCTGCATAAGGCAATAAACAGATAGACTTAAACTAAGTTGCTGGTTGCACTCAAAAGATTTGGAAGACCTAAACAATCGCCAATTTTTTTATTTACGTACTGATTCATACTAGCACATCTTTAACAATTGAGAATAAATTAATGAAAACTACATACTGGAGAAATTTAAAATAACAGATATAATAAGAGCGGAACACGTGAAAACGACTCAGTTAGTCCGGCTAATAGGAAAATTGGAGTACTTTTCATGTATTTTCATGAGAGATGGTTCACAGGTTACTCTTCACATGGCATTTTTCACTGAGACAGCGGAAATTCATAAGAAATGATAACACCCTTAATTTTCTAAACTTAAAATGGATAGCCAATTTATCCAATAAGTATAAATAAAACAAAATACACATCTGTGACATTTCTGCAAGCACAGGATTGCCATTTTATAAGTTACTACTCAGAAATCAATGTGTTTAACCTAACACACACATGCAAAACCAATCAGCAATTATAAAGATGGGTTAGAAAATACACTAACAATCTATTGCCATAATCCTCGTGTGAACTCTGATAAAACGGTGTATCAGAAACATACTAATGGAATCTCAGCAACTTGAAATCCAACAGGCGAAGTAAGCTTTGCATCATCATCAAGAACTCCAAGTGAATAAAGTACTTCGAGTGCTCGAAACATTGCTTCGGAAGACGGCGATGCAGGCCAATCAAACCCAAGAATGTTATCTATCCCAAGGGATTTTAACTGAAAAATTATAGTACAGTCATAAACATCCTAATGTAGAATTAACACTTCCAAGGAAGCACAAATATCTTGTAGAAGAAAAGAATTTTGAATAGCACTCTGTTTATGATGTTCATTACTTTCTTCATTTGAGTAATATTAGACTTGAAAATTGAGGAACGGACAGAACTATTGAAATAACTTTTCTCATACCTAATGTATATAAGGATAATATTAATGTATCAAGTAACTAAGCACACATTGAAAATATTATAACGAGGAATAATATTTACTAATATTCTACTATTTTTAAAAGGACTGAAGTGGATAGTATATCTGACCTGTATAACACATGAAACCAGGTTGGATCTCTGAATTTCTGGAATCCCCACATTGGGCATTTCGTTAACAAAATATTCTTCTGTATATAGCCTGTTTGCGATAATGAAAACACAATTATGAAAATATATCAACAATTTTACTATAAATAAATGGAGTCCTGCTATTGTGTCCTTCAATAAAAAGTTTGGCAATTTTGTGACAAGACTTGTAGTACAGCTTTTAGCAAGTGTATTTCCTAGTACATAACTATAAACAAAATAATAGAAAATCACATCTCATAATTTGGTTCTTCAAACTAACTAGCGGAAGCTACAACATTCAGGAAAAAATAGCTACTGAACCTTGATTTTTTCCTTCTTAGCAATAACAAAGCTCAGTAGTTGGTTGAAAATAAAGAACCCAAAAAAAATTCTAATCTATGAGTGGGAGAGAGTAGCCAACTTTCAACTTGAATGCGCATACATAGAAGATGATCCCCTCTCACCAGTTATCCATATGAGTGATGACCTACTTTTTTTTACTTCTTTCTGCCGAGTGATGAACCCAACTATGATATTCTCATCGACCTTTTAGATAAATGTAGTTAGAATAACCACATTAATACTTGCAGTGATGGAATGTTATATTAATTCTCAAATCCTCAAATCTAAACCCATTGTTTTTGAGTGACAAAGCAAGTCAGTACTGAGTAAGAGTTTTTTAAATTGAAACCCTTGTCCTCTTATAACATTACATTGCAGAAACACTGTAAAAAAATTTCAAAGAACATATCCGAATTTGGTTGTCAAGCTTCCATATGGAACTACCTATAACACTTCCCTGGGCGAACTCTTCCGGCCCTACCAGCCCTTTGTTTGGCAGACGCCTTTGATATTGGTGCTATTACAAGGTTTTCGATATCTGAAATCTATAATAAAGGAAAGAAGATAAATTTATAAAGATTAAGAAAGAGTGATACACATAGTAGCACACAGTTATTACCTTAAGTTAATGCAATACATGTACATCACAATTAGCATATAACCTGTTATGAACCTTACGAATTATGACAATCAAGAAATGTGAAGAAGCTTATATTAAGAAATATTAAGTAATTGCCACTTAATATGCAGATAGATTTACCCATTTCAACCAATCCATTCTGAGCCAAATTAAGTACTCCATCCGATTCACATTAGTTGTCCATTTCGAAGCTTCAATAGAATTAAGGAAATACCTTTTGCAATTAAATTGTCTAAATAAAATATGTTTAATTTGCTATACGAACTAAATATGAGTTGATATACACAAATAATTTGAGATTTTTGAAAAAGAATTCTTAAAAATATTTGATATTTGTTTATTGCAAAGGGACAACTAATTTGAAAAAAAAAATGAAACTTGGAAATGACAAATAATTTGAACAAGATTGAATATTAGCTACTTTTTCTAAACATATTTACGCATCTCAATCAATCCATAGGGACCCACGTGCATCTGCAAGTTAATCGGTAACTCACAAGTTCACAGTTCTACAAATCGATATGAGTGGAAACATCAAGTAGAGCAATTATGATATATTGACGAATAAGTAACTGACAGACTCCTTAGAACTAAAGCTCCAATAGAAGGATAATTATTAAAGACGTGTTTTTGGAGTCAAAAGCATATCCCAGGTACGGTCAGAACAAATTTGGCAGCAAGGAAATTAGAGCACACAATCACATCATTGAAACTTAACAAGAAAGGCAATGAAGATACCGGATTATAGAACCGCTGCTTTGAGAATCCACAGTCAACAACATACACAATACCCTGTACAACTCAGTGTAAGAAAAAGGGAAAAGGACATAATTCATTGAGATGTAGGTATTGACAATTAAATAAGTAAGAGACTGAACCTCCAATGTCAATGATGTCTCTGCTATATTTGTTGATATTATCACTTTTCGCTTACCCCTAGGAGTCGGAGAAAACACCAGCTCCTACAAGAAAACAAATAGATAATACGCATGTTGCATTTTTTTTTCCACCAGATGCAACCAAACCATAGAACAATTTACTTACCTGTTCTACACGTGACAGTCCTGAGTATAAAGGCAAAACAATCAACCCTGAATCAAAAGATTAAATCATATATGATGTTTAACCAATCCAGCATACACTATTAAAGCCTGAGAGATTCATGTAATTTATTCCATATATGTATTGACCAAGCTTCATGTGTTCTCTTAGAGCTCAGCCAACTTGTGATACAACTTTATCAAAATATAGTACCTGAAGATTTCCTTCCATTGTCTTGAGCTTCATTAGTAACTAACTTAATAGCAGCATCGATATCTTCTTGACCAGTAAGAAATACCAGAATATCCCCCATTGACTCCTAGGAAACATTCAGGAAAATTAATATTACAAACAATTTTGCTAACAGGTGCCCAATTTCTCGTACTTATTTATGTAATAAATTACTTATAAAGTAAAAACTTTTTTATTAAAATGTGTGAAAGATAAATAAAAGGCAATCAATAGAAAGTGATAATCATTTGTGGATCAACAATTCTAGAGGAGGTGGTGAGGGTTCCCACAGTCAAATTTCTCTTTTTAACTGGTTCAGGATGCGTTCTGGTGACTCTTGGAACGCAAAAGCTCAAATTACTTGAAGATTCAGCTAGAAAGATGAATCACTGTGTATTTGCCTGTACAAACACACACACTCGCGACACACGCATGCACACATATATATACATACGCACGGGTATGCTTCAACTCATTTAGAAGATAAAACCAATATAGAATCCGTCTTATTATCTTATATAACCTTAATCATCAATGATACCTGATCATGAATTGCCAATATTGTCGAAACAGCAGCCTGAAGATAATCTGAGACAGGATCCTCAACATAATGAATTTGCACATTAAACCCTCTACCCTGAAAAATCAAGTAGATAAAATATATCAATTTTTCCATTGCCAGTGACAAATAACGCACCAAAAATTCTTCAGGTGCAGATAAAAACACAGCTAAATATTAGGCACCTCTACTGATAGGATTGCAGGATCCAACCTTGGACCAACTCCCTCATTTTTCGTCTCACGGATCCTTTTGCTAGTTTACCAAAATCAGAGGTTATCTATTTTCAGATGCTCATTCAGTTGTGGAAAAAAATAAAGATGAAGTTCTGTGACCATATATATAATTTGTATTGAATGAATACAGAGCTTGACAAGCAATATAAGGTGAGATGTGATCCAGAAATTAAACTGAAACCTGAAACTGCAATTTCATATTTTCCACTCTGCAAACTTTTGAAACGGATAGCAGCAAATAAAACTTAATATATGTGACTTGCAAAATATGTACATATATCCGTGTGCGTCTACAGCTTGACCTGAACTACAAGTGTTGCAGAACAAAATTAACTATCTGTGCAGATTTCTTTTAATTTCTTGCCATAAACTCAAGGAGATGCAACCAGAAGGAAAAGAAGTTACCATCAAGCTCAGACCTATTGATACTAATAACAAATAATTTTATGTGCTTCAGAGACTGGGTGAAACTCAATGAATTCAAAAGACCTTCAAATATATCAATGCTCAATAAGCTCTCCATTCTACATCCAGAAACACAGACATTACAGACTGCAGGGATGACACACGTGAAACTTGCAAATTTGGGGAAAAATTTTAGTCGGCTTATCTATGTTCCAAATATGTGGCACATCAAACTTTTTCTGTTTTATTTCCCATCATCCCCATCCACTAAAAACCACAATCAACAATAACAAATGGATTCCATGATTTTACCAAGTGTTCCAGGAAAGTCCACCAATTTTCCGTGGAAAGTAAATTGCAAGGCATTGTCCAATGCTATTCTCCGAAACATTAACCACAACCAGGTCAAGTTTCTTGAAACAAGATAATGCATGAGCCAAGATGCATTATCTACAAATGTACAGGAAAACACGTGAAATTATCACCAGGATACTGAACTGGTAGGGTTTGAGCACAAGAGGAATTGAATACTACTGTATAGACGATTTATGCTTGCGCAGCAAACAGCCCTTCCAAATAACCAATGCACCGCTATAATATGCCTTCATTATTTGTACGCTCCAATTAAGATGCCATAAACAGGTCAAACACAACACACGGGTGTATGTATGATAACCACACACTCCAAAAGTGGAAATGTAATAAAAATGGGTGAATACGGTGTTGAACATGTAATGTTACCCTACAGTTGTCCCTGACCCCAACGAATATTTTGAAAGTGCAATTATGCATCGCTATAATATGCCTTCGTTATTTGTACTCTCCAATTAAGATGCCATAAACATGTCAAACACAAAACACGGGTGTATGTATGATAACCACACATTCCAAAAGTGGAAATGCAATAAAAATGGGGGAATACGGTGTTGAACATGTAATGTTACCCTATTGTTGTCCCTGAACCCAATGAATATTTTGAAAGTGCAATTATGACAAAGAATGATACTGTACGTTTATCAAGCTAAAGTTCTTTTGAAGAACAAAATTAGACTTTAAACAAAAAAATTCTGTGGAAGTTAATTTATAGTTGTAGCATGCAAAGGAAGACTAAAATAAAATCGGACTTCAGCATATGCTTAGGAGAAACCTGCTCATGAAGAATGCGGACATAGTTTTCGCTTCAATTGTAGCAGAAGAAATAATCAGGCGCAAATCTGGTCTACGTTTTTGGATCTAAAATTGCATAAACTTGCAAATATTAGAATCTACCAAAATCCACACATATTACACAGATACTGGGTTTCTAAGAACATCTCTCATACATCCCAGGCCAATACAACATTTACCTTCTTAAGGAGACCAAGTAAGATGTCTGTGGATATAGACCTTTCATGAGCCTCATCTACCATTATGACACTGAAACAGTATAAAAGTTATAATCATATTACGTAAAATAATGTTAGATAGAAGTATATGATGCTCCACCACATGAAATAACACTAAAGCTATAAAATTACGGACAATCCTTCTAGAATGAAACAGTGAGAAAGAAACCGAAGTAGGACAAAAAAAAGTAATGGCAGATGCAATCCAATATGTTATCTAATATCCTTTACCAATACGCTTGGTTGTTTGACTGAAAAAATTGGTGCCCTTGCTTTATAGGAACCAACAGTACATTAATAATCAAACCAATGGCTCAAAGGAATCAATGATCAATAACACAGTTTACATATATCAATAGTTTTGAGGAAAACAAAGTGGAAGTAACCAGAGATCAAATGTATTAAACGATATATATATATATATATAAGGCATGCATAAAATTCTAGAATTGTGACTATTACCTATACTTGGTCAAAAGAGGATCATCCATCATTTCTCTAAGTAACACCCCGTCTGTGAGAAATTTGATCATCGTTACACCCTGTGCTGCCAAAACAGGAAAGCGCCTATTATCCACGATATGAAATTCATATAATGCAAAATGTCCAAATGATTAAAGGACATTAAAAAACGGAGGACCCGACATTAACATATTCAAACATTCTGGTGGTAAAATATAATCCAGTGTACTTAAAATCAAAATAGGAAGGCTCACCGTATTTGTTAAATCTTCGAACCGAATAGTGTAGCCAACCTCCTCCCCAAGCCTGACCCCCATCTCCTCAGCCACCCTTGAAGCGACTGCCTGTCAACAGTGTAACACAGGAAATTTAACAAATATATCATTTGTGATGGTGTAAACAAATTGTACACAGTACACACTGGCAAAGGTGTGGTAGAGTGAAAACCACAATACTGGAACTTATTCTTAAAGGAAGCTAAGCCAGTGTCAAATACCTACTATCTGGTAACATAAATAAAGAGGGAGAACGAATTTGCTATGAAACTGAACTTCAGGTACGAAATTGTGAACCACAGTGCTCAAGAAAAATGATATTTATTTCAACTCAACTGGCCATCCAAGCAAGTTTTGGTTCAGTGTAAATAATGTTTTATGCAGGACAGGTGGTAAGGCAGGCAGACTATGTTGCAAATTCTGTAAGCAATAATTGATGGGTTAAAAAATAATAGAGATGGGGTAACTTAGGGAGCAAATATCTCCATCTCACCGAGGGCCGAGACAAGATTCGGTGGAATATCGATCTATCTAAATTTAGGCGAAAGACAATTTCATTGATCTCGTAAAAGATTCCAAATTTCAACTGAAATTAGGTACTTTAGATTATTCATTGAACAACAATGACCTGAGTTGTATAGTGTTGTACTACAACCACTTGCCTCATGCATAAGGGTTTATCCTAATCGGGGGCTTGGAACGACAATGACAGAACCACGCCTTATGACGAAAAGGGAGAGGCATGGGCCTGTTCTGGAGCCATCCAATTCGCACTACCCTCACCCCCTTAAAGAGCATTCTGGAACAGATGTTCGGCCCCAACTTAACTCCCCACTTGACAATGTCTTCCGCCCGGATCGACCCGTCGAAGCAGGCCTTGGGTCCAATAAGAGGGGCGATGCCCCGCTTCCCAGGCTAGGGCTCGATCCTGCACAATTGACCTGCTTCATACCAGCTAGTATCTTACTTACTTAATGCACTCATAAGCGTTCAAGATTCAATTCCATCTTTAAACAGCAAAAGATAGAACTTTTGATTTGATTCCTTGTTGCGAATAACTGAAGGGTAGAACTTCTAACTTAGTTTTAAGTGACATAGAATACTGTTAGATTTAAATTCTTGTTTAGCTTGTATAATAAGTAGATCTAGTTTTGCATTCTGACATCATGAAAAAATTGAACTTTAATTTTCACAATTAGTGTTATTATGAACTTTGAAAATGTTATAATCATATCAAATATAGTTATAATTATATCAAATATAGAAGTCACAACATTTAAGTATGCATATAAGCTTTAAACAACACAATTTATATAAGCACTTATGATGATAACATGTTCTTTTGTTTTTCCAAGTGTCCTAATGTTTCTCCATTTTTCCGTCTTCTCCCGAAATTTCTCATTTCTCAAACCTATAATCACACCCTAGATATGAGAGTTCAATCATTGCTCACACCTAGGATTGGGGTGCATCAGACAGGTCCTAAAGACAAAAGTTTTAATGTACCCAAATAATACAAAATTTATTAACTTCAACAACAAAAACTGACCCGGAATACAATTTGTGGCATACAACAAGTTTACATCTCAAAATTGGAAACTATAGAAATTCCCAACACAGCAAACTAATAATGCTTTAATGAACTAGGCCAGTTACATCCCTCCATAAAATATAGTGAACAGTAAATACAAACTAACAACAATAAGGATGGTGACACAGTCAAAACTAGAACACAATTTTTACTCGCTTGATATTTATATAACTCTATCTTGAGCCTCTTACGGGTTAAATTTCCTGCATCCATATCTATATAACTCTTTCCTAAACCTCATTATGAAACAGATTCTTTATTCACTACTTCTTTTACAGTCAAATTGGAAGATCTGAAACACATGATACTAAAATGTTTCAACGTATTAAGTTCGGAGCCATATTGTTTTCAGAAACCCGTAAGAGTAGTAGAAATGTGAACTCGGGAAACATAATTGTGTTATTTCAATTGTTAGAAATGGAGTTTGGTCGACCATGACACCTATGTACCCCGTCGCTTCCTTGATTCATGGTTGCAACCTTCCCCATTTGAACTAATTATCAGGCCCACTCCATTGAGCCTGTCTCACATCTTATAAATTATAAATGAATTTCTCATTGAAATTTTAATTTCAGAAACTCTCGCAACAAAATATAAGAAGAAAACACTGGTGCAGAGGGAGCCACCCGGGGCTGATTCAAAGTTAGAACAGGAATTTTCTTTTTATTTTTGGACAATTAGCGTTTTCAAAAGCGCTGGCGACCCTCGTGGCACCAAAACCCTTTGTCACCGAGACACTAGGTTCCACTATGTATGAGCTCTTGAACGCGAGGCGAAGTTTGAAATATGGGTAACATTCGCAAAATGGATTGAAGTTTCAATATCATAGCAACTAGTACACAAAAATTTCATCACTTATTTAATGTATGCTCTCCATCTGTTTTTGTATCAGATAAGTCACCTCATTTCTACCACTTATTTGGTTATCATCCACTTTTTTATTATTAATGGAAACGCGCCTTTAAAAATACATATATATTAACAACTACAAAATGGTGTAACTAACCAAATAATAATAAGAAGTTATTGGCAAACAAAAAATTTGATAAGCACTTTAAGGAATATTTTCAAACTCGAAAAGTACCTGGACAGCAAGTCTTCTTGGTTGGGTGCATGCTATAACGCGCCCACCATCAGCCCAGCCTGCTTCTTTCAGGAACTGTAATTTGAATATACAAAATGACGCATTTGAAATAAGTCACAATATCCATTTAAAAAAAAATGACCTAGCCTGAAATCATGGAAGACACAATTACATAACAATGGATTGTAGGGCGAGGGTTTCTCTGGTACTTAGATTGGCAATTAAATTATGGGCATTTGTACAGAGCAACAACAATAGGTGTGGTTGCCATTATATCAACCAAACAAACTGTCTCTTCTGTTCATGGGAGAAATCTAAAGGATGTAAATGGGAAGATTAAGCTCAAAAAAATGTCTGATAAACTGATAATCTGATAACATTACCTAACTATAATTGCAGATAAACCTGACATTCGATCAATTAAACTATTATTACATTGTAATTATCGGCTTAGTTTCAAAAGACTAATCATTTAAAAGAAGGAATCAAGAAGATAGAAGGAACCTGAGGAATCTGGGTGGTTTTGCCACTACCAGTCTCCCCAACAACAATAGTGGTAGCGTGAGTTTCCACCAAATAAAGAATGGAAGTTCGATACTTGTATACAGGCAGCCTCTGCCTATGCTTTTCAATACTCCCATACCCAAACCTGCATTTCGAAAACATATAGTACATATTGTAAGGAATATAGCAATTAAGCAAT
>JAYMTC010000980.1:0-10142 GCA_036897605.1 Melianthus villosus
GACCATAGTTGTTAATAGTGTAACACGCATTAGGCGCAAAACATTTCTGAAGCCATGGTGTGAGGCGTGATGTGAGTCATTCGCCTTTTAAAAATGATTGTAAGATGAACATTAAAAAGTAAATAATTTTAAATATTATATAAAATTATAAACGAACTCAAATATAGTTATAATATTATGATTATGACGAAGTATAATAAAAGTTATAAATTTTGAAGTACAATAAAAATAAATGTTTTAAAATTTTCAGATAGAAGTTGTAAAATACAAGACCTAAAAGGAAGGAAAATGAAAGCATCAAGTATGAGAATGAAAAATAAAATACGACAACAATCCAACAAGATCTGGCAAGAACAAAATCTAGCAAAGAAAAGATAAAATGAAGAATTATATATTATCTTTTGCTAAGGCGCTAAAAATGTGATCGTTATGCATATTACATTGCATTCGGTTGTTCGAGGCGCTAAATGTGTACTTTGCCTTATTTTGGACTATGGAGCTCACCACGCATCTTTGGCAATCCTTTATTGAGTTACTATTTATCTCAAAGTATTTTGTTGTATCATTATTAAATCGACTGTAATAATTGACTTGTTATCACGATATAAATTCATCGCATTTGAGAGAGGAAACCTTAGTTGAGTAATGAATTTACTTAATGAGAGAAAGTTCACTAACTCCATAAGCGATGTTTGATATTCTGCTTTTACACTAGATCTGACAATGACGAATTGTTTCTACTTTTTTTTAGATCTGAATTTCCCCCCAAGTAACATACAAGTGCCCAAAGTAGATCTTCTGTCTTTTAATCTTTAGTAAAGAAGTGTTAAATAATCGATTCTACTAATAACTCGAATTAATAGTAAACAAATATTTGATTAATATATATTTAACATTTTCCTACGCGAAACCCGAAATTATATTTCTTCAGTAATGAAGCGTGACCCATAATTAAGGTGGGCAACACACGAATATATGGCCCAACAATGATGCCTTAACAAGTGAATGAGAAATTATGGGTAATTGTAGCAGCGAAGGTCCGAACAATTAACCGCATGCTTTGACACCATATATAATAATTATTTCTATTAAAAGCTCTAAATTATAATAATTAGATATTTAATTGATATGTCTTTTAACAAGTAGCAAAACATACTAGAAAATAATGCTCACATTCAGTGATTGATATAACAGTGTATGTAATGATTTTGTGGCCACTGTACACAAAAGTGACACATTTGGATTTATAAATAAATTTTAGCTTGATCTTCGTCAGTTGATCCAACGTTTGAGTGGCGTGTTTCCATTTTAGTTCAGTATTACTCTGTCCATTTCATATTACTCGTCTGTTTTGAAATTTTGTCTTGTTTCAAAATACTTGTGTTGATATTATTAAATAGACATGTTTGCTTTTACAACTTTCTCTTGGACCTATATTCTATTCTGTATAACAATTATTCTCTAGTTAAAAGTAGGACAATGGAAGATTTAAAACTATAAACATAATAAAATTTATTCTTAATCTGATCAACTTCTATCTTTTGGATAAGTAATATGAAACATAGGGAGTATATTTCCACACATTTGAATTCTTAATCTTTTTCTTACAAGATTTAGTTATATATGTATATGCATATCCGTGCAACTGTTTATTCCATTGTTTCTTGTGTTGAACTCTTTACCTGTATGGGATTTACAGTCCGTGGGATGATGTACTATAGAAAGGCCCTTATGCTTCAAAGCTATTTGGAAAGGATCAACCATGGAGGTGATTTTTTAGCTACTCATTTGTGTTTCTCTTTTCGCTTGTTTGTTGTAATCTCACAAGATATTGGCTCTATCAGATTTGGAGGCTGCACGTTCTACTGATGATGCAACCAGTACTCAGGGTTTCGAGTTATCCCCTGAGGCACGTGCTCAGGCAGATCTCAAGTTTACTTATGTGGTTACATGTCAGATATATGGAAAACAGAAAGAAGAACAAAAGCCGCAGGCTGCAGATATTTTAATGCTAATGCAAAAGTCCGTTGTAGATATACATCTGAACTTCCATATTTTCGCTCTAATTATGTCTTATTTCTTGGTTGTTAACATCTCATTTTTTACCCTTCATTTATAATAGAAATGAAGCTCTTCGCATAGCTTTTATTGAGGATGTTGAAACTATGAAGGATGGAAGAGTGCACAGAGAATTCTACTCAAAGCTTGTGAAGGCTGACATTAATGGCAAAGACAAGGTCCATAGTTTTTGTATTATGATGTTGATCTTTCACTCCCATTACTTTAAACGTAACACATCATATGCTTGGTCAATACTGATATTAAATAAATTTCTCATATGGATGTTCCTAACACTTCCTATCCTCACCCTAGCTTTGATCGACTCAGACTTTGTTTTGGAAGTAAAAAATTTTACAGGCCCTAGATACATCAATTTCTTTACTAAACAAATCAAGATTTCTGTTCTCCAATAACAATAAAAGCCTTAATGAATGAGCACGAATCAAAATTTAAACACATAGTGTGACAAACCTTGCCGGCTGAAACGTTGAAAGGAAGCAAGCTAAATGGCACCCACAAAACTTAGACGGTGCTTCTGCTCTTCCCCGTGTTCTATTCCTCCTACCCAAAAAACCACCAATAAAACACAGATTGAATGAGAGAAATCAAATCCTCCGCCTCAGCCACCGGTTACTGATTATTATTTGAATTTTTGGGTGATAAGCCTGTCCTACTATCTATATGCAAGAACTTCACTATTTCAACCTAAACCTAACTTTGCAGACGAGTTAACAAGATGTTAGCTACTTGGCAGGAAGGATGTCCTTCTTGGTGTAGTGGAGTTATGACCCACCCGCTCCTCCGGTCAATTCAGTGTCCTTTATATTAATATGCTTCAGCCGCGTTTTTTAATCTGTGCCTATAATTTCTTTTTCGCTAAAATCTGGAACTGTGTTTATTTTATTTGTCTCCCGTTTTTCTTTTATTTTTCAGTATATGCGAAGCTTAACTTTGAGAATAATGTCCCCACAAATTCTCTGAACTTCTAATTATTCTCGTTTTAGTTTGCAGTATGTGATATGTGATACTGTGGGTTTAACATAAATCGTTTTAGTTTGGATCCATAATATAGAGCGAGGTGCGGGGCACACATATTTGAAAAGTAAGCCGTAAAAGAAAATTAATAAATAATAGAAAAATGTTTATAATCTTAAAATATTGCAGTATATAATGGAAATGAATATTTTAAAATTATTAATAGTTTTGAAGTACAAATGAAAAATATATTAAAATGGTCACAACCACAAGCATGTAAAAAATTGAAGAGAAGCTGTATAATATGATATATATGAGATCTAAAAAAAAATCAAATAAAAAAATACCAACTTTATAAACGAAAAGTAAAATCCAGTAACCATCCGTGATCCGATAAAAAAGCATGACATCTAGCCAAGGAATGATAAAATAAAATCATATATGATATTGTACGAAGGTACTAAAAAATCATATATGATATTGTACGAAGGTACTAAAAGAGCACATCTTTCGCCGTAGCTAACGGCTCTGAGGCGTTAAAAAGGCGTGTTTCTATTTATCGCATTGTATTAGTTGGGGGAAGAATCCGCACGAATCGGATTTTTTGAGCAAAAAGCTGCTGAATTGGCCTATTTATTGTGTGTACCAATTGAAGTATGTTGAAATAATCTACCAATTCCTAAGACGGGCGAAAGAGTGAGGGAGTCAAAACAATAGCTGGCATTTGACAGTTGAAATCCTTGGACTTGGGAAATTGGAGTTAGAGGAGGCTACGTTAATTGTCTGAACTTTCAAGGGCTCCGAAGGAATTACTGTCCGGTCGTGTCCCCGGTACTTAAGAAAATGCCCGAACCATCCATCAAAGGAAAGTTTACGTTGTCTGCGGGTGCTAGTGGTGCACCTCGCCTTGGGCCATACGCAGTGAGACGCCTCACCTTTGACAACTATCCTCTGGATCGGTAGCTTCTTTAGTTGAATCAAAGCATCAACGATTTACTCCGATGCCTTAAATGAATTCGTTTTTCGAACGGAGAAAGCTTTTCTGTATCAAATTACTGAATTTTTCTTAAATTTTCTTCAATTATTATTGGTACCTGATTTTGTTATTTGTTTACCAAATCTTCATTCCCTGGCAATGAAACATATTTAGATTTTCTTTCATTGTCCGTAGAGGTTGTACATGTTTGCACAAATAAAAATAAATATATCTTTGAATTTTCATACTGTAGTTAATGATGTTTCTCATATTTAGTTTCCTTTTGCAGGAAATCTACTCCATAAAGTTGCCTGGAAATCCAAAACTCGGTGAAGGAAAACCTGAGAATCAAAACCACGCAGTTATCTTTACTCGTGGAAATGCAGTTCAGACAATTGACATGAATCAGGTATGAATGCTATTACATGATGAAAATACTCACCGGATTTTTCGTTATGTTAATTACTTCATCCCATGTCACTGGGTTGTCAAGAAGACAACTTGCCCATTATATGCACTGAAGGAAGCAGAGATATGATTGAATAAGAAACATGCGAAGGTATTGAATGAGGATGATGCTTGATATCGCACTGCAAGGAATATGGTTGTGACGACTATAATACAATTTATTCGATTTTTTATTTTGTTAATATCTGTATCCTTACTGTGATGCTAGAAGAACCAGAGGAGGCTTAAGTGGGATGCAGGTTTCTGCAGAGAAGGGACATTGACTTATTATATACCTTGGGTAGTAAAAAAGAGAGGAATGTTGTATTTCCTAGATTGGATTTCATATTCGAATGAACTTCGTAACCATACAATAAACGGGTGTCCACTTTTTTCATGCTTAAACATTCAAATTACATGATGTTTCCTTAACTGAGTTTAAAAAGAACAAAACAATTAGAATAAGCTAGATCATTCTGATAGTTGTCAAGGCGTGGGCAAGGTGCGTGCTAAGGTGATGTAAGGTGCACCTGAAGTGCCTTGACGATCCCACGTTCATGGTGCTATAGCAATGCTTGTCGCTTGTTCTCATGTAGGTAGGAAGTCAGTCAAGAATACCTCGCACATGCAACATAATTCACATGGCATTAAGTGTATAACTGATTGGACAAAAGGGCACAAACGCATGCATATAAAAGAGTCGAACAGAGAATATGTTGCTACTCGTTGTTAACTAGGAAAAACATTGTGCCTACGCGAGATGGTGAGTTAAGCCTATGTGGGCATGCAGTGACTGAAATTGTCGGCAGGGTACTTGCCACCCTGCCAAAGAGCTTTCTAAGTTAAATAATAACTTGTAGCAATAGACAAAAAAATTTCAAATGGACGAACTGTTCATTTACAATAATGCAATTGTGCTACTATCTACAATGAAATTACATCGTGACTAGAATAAATTTCATAAAAGAAACATCAAAAGGTAGGATAGAGCTATACAAGATGGACTCACGCTGTGCTCCCACCACGGCCCACTATGATATTAGCTTCTGTCCTGGACTGAACTGAACTCATGGACTGGGAAGTTAATTCTCAAACCCATTTTTTGTAGTTTGATACACAATCACAGTTTGATGGATCTATTAGATAGCTAAAATTTTCAGCTTTTTGGGCTATTAAATTTTGCATTATGTTGAATATTAGGACAATTATTTTGAGGAAGCTTTAAAGATGAGAAATCTACTTGAAGAATTCCATACTGATCATGGGATTCGTCGTGCAACCATTCTTGGTGTTAGGGAACATGTTTTCACAGGAAGGTATACTTGCATACTTCAATTTTTAAAAGGTACTTTTTGCATTTTTTTTAATTGTTTACAACATAACTTGCAGTGTCTCTTCGCTAGCATCATTCATGTCGAATCAAGAAACTAGCTTTGTGACTCTTGGCCAGCGTGTCTTATCGAATCCCTTGAAGTAAGTGCACCATGATACTTCAACTGATTCAAAAGCTCCCTAGAACTTTCCAGATTCATTAATGATTAAACTGAGATCCCAATTACTGTTCAGGGTTCGTATGCATTATGGTCATCCAGACATTTTTGATAGAGTTTTCCATATAACTCGTGGTGGTATTAGCAAGGCATCTCGTGTAATTAACATCAGTGAGGATATCTTTGCGGGTAAATTTTTTATTTGAAGTTAGGCAGCCCTCCCAGTTATTAGTACAAGTTAAAGAAGAAAGGAAATAAATAAATTCTCTATTTACTGACACCAACATTAACCCGTGTGGGAAAGAAGTTGGCTTGTTTCAGAGTCTTCGTCACTGTCACAACTGCAATTAATATATTTTTGGATAAATATGCAGGATTTAATTCAACTTTACGGCAAGGCAATATTACTCATCATGAGTATATTCAGGTAACCTTAGACTTTGGCTTGATAAACGTTACAGGGTGAAAATTTATAATCAAACTTTGCAGGTGGGCAAAGGAAGGGACGTTGGGCTCAATCAAATTGCTATATTTGAAGGAAAGGTTGCTAGTGGTAATGGCGAACAAGTCCTTAGTCGGGACATTTACAGACTAGGGCAGCTCTTTGATTTTTTTAGAATGATGTCATTCTACTTCACCACCGTGGGCTTCTACTTGTGTACCATGGTATGCTATTGTGTATATTCATTCAGATTGTGAAGGACAATTTATTGAAGACACAAGTTACTAGTGACACCTCGTTTGAGTTTAAAGTGTCCTAACAAGTGATTACTTTTTACAAAAATGAATTGTTATTTGTTACTTTTAAGTAACTTAAAGTTCATTTCGCTCGTTCCATCATGTTTCATATATTTCCTGGTTTGATTTTTCAGTATGGTTTCTGTTATTTTCGTCTAGGATAAATATGTTTGATGCAACATGCTGTAGTTAATTAACATGAACTTTTTCCAGATTGTTTAACTTATAGTTCGTGCTTTTGCAGTTGACAGTGCTGACAGTGTACATATTCCTTTATGGGAAGGCATATTTGGTGAGTTGGATTGTTCCTCAGAAGCTAAACCATTTCAAATTTACGAGTATGACCAATATCCAACTTTTCAAAGATACGGGACTCGTTGATGCATAGTAACTCTACACTTTCTGTTCATATTTGATAAGTTGTTGAATGTATTTGATGGGTACAGTTTCATAATACTACAGGTCATTTCAAGTTCGCGTGCGGAATCTTTTTTTCTGTGACAAAGCATATACTTTCTTTATTTCTAACTTTATATGGTTGTTGATGGACATTATCTCAGAGTACTCAATAATTAAGGCATTTTTTGATGAAAGAATGTTCAAAGTTGAAATTCTCGTTGTAAATGTCCATTGACGTGTGTAACAGGGCTTAGTCTATTAGGTGGACCTATCAGTATCCTACAAATTGTGTTGTACCATAATTGCATGATGCGCGAGCGTCAAATTGCTAAAAATTAAGAATTAGATATTGAGAATCGAGGTTCCGAGATGGGTTCGTATCCCGTCCCCGAGATTCCTGTAATAAAGTGTAGTACTATCAAGTGTGGGATATAAACTACTATATTTCCATAGGAATTTGTGATTACACTGGATTTTCTTTTTTTCATTTCGAGACATGGTCTTGCTTCAGGCACTATCTGGAGTGGGCGAAACCTTTCAAGTGAGGGCTCGTATAATGGATAACACTGCGCTGAGTGCTGCTTTAAACACACAATTTCTCTTTCAAATTGGTGTCTTCACTGCAGTGCCGATGATTTTGGGCTTCATCTTGGAACAAGGTTTCCTAAAGGTAAATGCTTACTGTAATTTATGCACCAATATAGATGCCCTAAATTCATTCTGACTGTAATTCTTGTTGTCACTGTTTCGAGCTGTTTCAAGATAGAGGTCAAATCATGTGTAGAGACAATCAGTTGGTAATTGATATCTGAATGTGCCCTTGTTTGAATTGACATAGAAATTTAGTAAAGGATCGGTTTGGAGTCCATCTTAGCCTGAGGTTCCAGTCATGAAGCAACTAATATGACCTCAGTGAAGGTTAATAACTAGTATTTGATGGAGATGAGTGAATCAATTTGATATGTTCATCTCTAATACTACCTCTGTTTAAAAATAGTTACTGCTTTCCATGATTCTAGGAGTTTCAAATTAGTTGTCCATTTTCAGTTTTAAAATTAAAATATCAAATATTTCCAAGAAAAAATTAAACAATCTTAATATGTTTACAATCCACCATTTGTTTAGTTTGGTATTACAATTTAACATGTTGATTAAGTTTAGTTTAAGTTCAAAGTGTCTTTTCTTAATTTTGTTTAAACTTGTAAATGGACTACAAATTTGAAACGAATGAAATAATATTTACAAGAATTTCATCCAAGTAGTGATGTTGGTCAAGGTGAACTCTTTGATGTTATAACGGGTTACATTTTCTTCGTCGGGACATAATGTCCTCTTCTAAAAATTGCAAACATTTAAGAAAAAGTATTTGCTGAATTTTCCAATAACTTGGTAAAGTACGAAGAAATTAGATACGTGTTGCATATCCTTGTATCAAGCCACAGTATGATATTTTCTTTCTGCTGTCTTTTACTGGAAGCCTTTCTCTAGTAATTAGTCAGTTATATAATATTGAAGTAATTTATCTTTTTTTTTGTGTCAACATGTTTATCAAATTTCAGGTAAATTGGTATTTATACAACATATTACTTCATTGAGCAATTAATATTACTCATGATTGGTTGACCTTTCCCCTCATTAATGCTGCAGGCTGTTGTCAGTTTTGTCACAATGCAGTTCCAGCTATGTTCCGTTTTCTTCACATTCTCTCTTGGCACCAGAACCCATTATTTTGGTCGGACAATCCTTCATGGTGGTGCACGGGTTTGTTTTCTTGTACATTTTTTGCAGTTATGTTTAAGATGTTTATGGTTTAGACTTACAAATATTTTTCCAACAGTATCAAGCAACTGGAAGAGGATTTGTGGTTCGCCATATAAAGTTTTCTGAGAATTACAGGCTTTATTCTCGCAGTCATTTTGTCAAAGGGTTTCTCTCTCTCTCCTTTTCTCTTTCTGTTTCTCTTTCTCCCTCTAGGTATTGAAACTGGCTAATCATTTCCATTCATCCTTATTATTTTCTTCAGATTGGAGGTTGTCCTTTTGTTGGTATTATACCTTGCATATGGTTATGATGAAGGTGGCACACTATCATATATTCTTCTTACGATTAGCAGTTGGTTTATGGCTCTTTCTTGGCTTTTTGCTCCTTATTTGTTTAATCCATCCGGATTTGAGTGGCAGAAGTAAGTAACGATTCTTAAAAAATTTATCACAGATTTTGAGACCTTTATTTATGTAAGATTCATTTTCCTCTTAGGACGGTGGCAGACTTTAGGGATTGGGCGAATTGGCTTTTCTACAGAGGTGGAATTGGAGTTAAGGGAGAAGAAAGTTGGGAAGCATGGTGGGATGAAGAACTGGTACTGCTTTTGTTCCTTGAATAAACTGTTTGTATTTTGGGCGAGTTTTCCTTTTTGATTGTCACACTGCCTTAGACACTATTTTTTGAACAAATGAAGTCTCTTGGTAGATAATATCTTAACCGTGTGGATGATGATTTTATGAAGAAAATTGCTAGTTTCTCTATGCATTGGAGAGAACATAATAGCATCGTGTTAAACGTGTGCTTAGTAATTTCACTACAGATAATTAGTGGGAAGTTTATGCTGTGGGCACACTGGCATAAAAGTCAGATTTGTAAGGTCCCTAGAAAGTACTGTTCTCAGGCTGCCTATTCCGACAAAATTATCAAATATATGTGTTTGGGTCTCTAGAAAACACTGATTTCAATCTGATTTTGGATTCATATGAATTTTTTTTGTTTTTTACCTTTATACAGTTTTTACAGTCTTCTTAGTCCTTTGGTTTGAGTAAGTTTTGCTCACTGGTACATGTGTTTATAGCTAATCATTTCTAGTATTTAATGCCTGTCAATACTATTATGCTATAGAAATTGCTTTCTCAAGAGTAAATATTTGTGGTACCAAATCGTATCGATAATTCCAGTTTAATTTTGTGGTGATAAGAATGTACTTGGATCTTTCTTTATTTTTTGCTATTTATCTTATTTGATCTTGTTAGTCCGAGATATTTATCTTTCTATTTCTTTTTCCAATG
>JAYMTC010000981.1:0-10142 GCA_036897605.1 Melianthus villosus
TGGCAATCCTGGACAAAAGAGTCACCAGAGTCCACCACATGGATGGCTTTGAAAGATCCACCAATATCACCGCCGCAATCAGTGACTTTCAAAACAGACAAATTAACAGGAGAAATTGGAGCAGCAGCAGCAGAGAGAGCAGCCGAGTGGGGATTGGTACTCAAGACAGATACAGAGACAGGGAAGCCACAAGGAGTAGCAGTACGGACTTCAGGAGGTGACGATAAAGCCGGAACATCCAGGAGGAATTCTAACAACTCTGTTCGAAGCTCAGGTGATTTATGTGATGATGTTGGCCGGGAAAGAGGGATTCCAAGAGTGTCGGAAGATTTGAAAGATGCATTGTCCACGTTTCAACAGACATTCGTGGTGTCGGACGCCACCAAACCCGATTACCCGATACTGTATGCTAGTGCTGGATTCTTCAAAATGACTGGATACACCTCCAAGGAAGTCATTGGCAGAAACTGGTACTTGTATTACTTATTTATTATATATATTTTTTTCCTAGCAGCAATTCAATGTATTTTTTTTATTACTTTGTTCTGAAAAACGTGGATGTTGTGATGGGTCGGGTACAGCCGGTTCATGCAGGGTTCAGATACGGATCCGGAGGATGTGGCAAAGATTAGAGAGGCTTTGAATGAGGGAAAAAGCTATTGTGGAAGGTTGCTGAATTACAAGAAAGATGGGACTCCGTTTTGGAACCTTCTTACCGTTGCTCCTATCAAAGACGAGGATGGCAAAATCCTCAAGTTTATTGGGTTCGTTTCCTTTCTTTTTAGTAACCATTACTTCTTTATTTTTTTATCGCAAAATTTAAAACTAAAATAAAAGAATAAAATAAACTAATTTACTGGCACAACTTTATTTTAAGAATTTCAAGGATTTACTATTAAACAAACTGTCCTTGATGAAATTGTAATGTATAACTCCATGATATAAATCAAATTTAATGAAATACTTATTTTTAAATTATTGACTCACGGTCTGAATTTAATTACATTATTTTTCGTTTTATACTATAAAATATAAATTTATAAGCAAATTAACAATTTAAACATGTATCAACGACTTTGAGAAGATATTATGATAATATTAAGTAAGTTGAAAGAATCATTCAAAAGAAATAGGCTTCCCATTTAAGAAACTAGAAAAAAGCCAATAATTCGGAAACCAGCTTTGAATTGAGTAATATGATAGAATGAATCCGTGATAATGTGGGCCAAATAACGGAGGCCTACCAGCCCAAAAAGATCCACTGAGAGGGTCCGTCCTTTGACAGAATGCAGGTGGAAGTGAGTAAGCATACAGAGGGGTCCAAGGAGAAGACGCTGCGTCCTAATGGATTGCCCGAGTCTTTGATCAGATACGATGGTAATATTATTTCCCTTCTATTTATTATTTTCAATTATTTTTCATTAATCAATACCAATTACTTAAACCATTTTGTTATTTCTATTTAGAAATAATGTGTGAAAATTATATATTTTGACTAGATAAAAGTAAAATGCTTGTATATACCACCAATAAATACTATAGCATCAATTTGAGATTGCAGTCTGAGATATAGTATACAAAAAATTAGTTAAGCCATTTGCTAGTAACAGTCAATTGCTCGTGAAATTTTGACAAAGTTTATTTATTTATCCTATTTTATTTACTAAAAAGCTAGCTAATATTTTAGATTATTAAAATAAGTTGTCCCTTTTATATTTAAAAAAAATATAAAATAATTGACAAATTCTAACATCTATGTTATTAGTAATCCAAAACTAAAAAGGTTATATATATATTAAAAATTGCATTCAATTTCCGAAAGCGAAATGAGTACATAATATAGTACAAACTATTCAATTACCAAATTGTTAATTATATCTTAAGAGAAAATGTTAATATTTAAAAACACAAAATTTTACTATTCTATCGTTATATTGGAATTTATTATCATAAAATTAATATCTGAATAACCCGCTTATCAATATGTCATGTTTGTGTTACTGTGTCGTTGTGTAAGAAATTCCTACCTAAATAAAGGTGCAGTAGTGTTTTTGAATCAGTTTAATAAATTAGGAAAACTAGAATATTTTATTTTCTTCTTTTAAATTAAAAAAAAAGGGAGAGTTAATTAGAAGAGAATTTGAAAGTCTATTGTTTTTTCTCTTTCTCTGAAAATCAACTATTTTAATTGAAAAAGAATGAAGCAACAGGCCTTTGCACTTCACAATAGAAAGATAATCAATACTATTCTGTAATTGCGATGATGCTGATCATGAATCTTCACGATAATTGTGTGTTGCAGCTCGTCAGAAAGAGATGGTGGCGAGTTCAGTATCAGAACTAGTGCTAGCAGTGAAAAGACCTCGCCCACTCAGTGAATCAACAAACTGTCAATTCAGAAAATCCGGTGACCAAGAAGCCCTAGCCGCAGGGAACTGGGAGAATGTTGCTCCGCCGAGACGCAACTCGCACGCCGGTTCTCGAACCTCGATGCAGCGAATTACCGAAATTCCAGAAAAGAAGAACAAAAATTCTAGCCGCCGCTCTTTCATGGGGTATTTATAATTTCCCTCTCAGTACATGTTTTAATTAGAGTTTGACTGGTTTTGATTTTAGGTTGAAAATGCTATACCTAATTGGTATTTTTCATTTTATTGTTTACTTTAGGATTGTTAGGAAAAGTCAGTCCAGTATGGAAAGCTTTGATGCTGGAGTTATTGTTGACGGTGATATGGATAGTGACGATGATGACCGTCCTGATTCCGTTGATGATGTTGTAAGACAGAAACATATGAGAAAGGGTATTGATCTTGCTACTACTCTGGAACGCATTGAGAAAAATTTCGTCATCACTGATCCAAGGCTTCCTGATAATCCCATTGTAAGACAGATATTTCTATAAAATAGTAGTGATTCAATATGATTATGTTGTTGATACTTTATTGTTTCAACTGGTATTGATGGAGAAACTTCTGATTTTTCTAATTGATTATTTTTCAGATATTTGCATCTGATAGCTTCTTGGAGCTCACAGAGTATAGTCGAGAGGAAATCTTAGGAAGAAATTGCAGGTAATAGAGAACAGCTATACTTACAATGTAATTTGAAATTCTTTTTGATATAATTTGATATAGTCGAGAGGAAAGCCTTGTACTGTGTCAGAGTGGTTCTTTTTGATATAATTTGAAATTCTAAAATAAATCGCAAGCAGATGCGGATGATAATACTTCAAATGTAAAAGAGAAAAATATTTTAACACACCTGAAAAAGATCATGAATATCTAATTCATTGGTTGGTTTACCTCATGGATTTTCAGCACATGCCCCTCTAGCTTCAAGTCCCTAGTATAGTGGAAATGAGTCTTATGAAAGAAAGATTTAGGTTATTGATACAATATGTAGGTTCAGATTTTAATATTCTTTTTTCTAACTGTTTTCCTTTTATGGTAAGATTCCTCCAAGGCCCTGAAACTGATCCAGCAACTGTGAAGAAGATCAGACATGCGATTGATAACCAAACAGAAGTAACAGTGCAACTCATTAACTACACCAAGAGTGGTATGCTAATTATGTACCTATACGGTAACCATAGTATCATTTCAGATTGATCGAAAATGGTTACTTCTTATTTCAATATAGTTTTTAGTAGTTGATGTTACAAATACAACACACAAGTGCCAGAATATCAAATTTTTATTTCACATGTGTACATTAAATGTATTATCAGAAACTGTAGATACAATACGTACACAATATGTTTTATCAGAAACTGTAGATACAAAGTTGATAATTGAAAAATTCATAATTTTTTTTGGGAAGCTCTGGAAAATTCTGTGTAGCTTTTGTGGTGAATTTGTGGTGAACTTTTTTTTCCTTTTTAAACTTCTTGGTACTCATTCCAGGCAAAAAGTTCTGGAACCTTTTCCATCTTCAGCCTATGCGTGATCAAAAGGTAGCTTCCTCTACTAATTTACAGAGAACTTAATGCTTTGTGGCTTTATTTCACGAGACAATTATTTGGATAATGGTATCTATAAATATGAGGAATGCAAAAAAGATGACCTTTTACTTGTTTTTGTAACAGGGAGAAGTCCAGTATTTCATTGGAGTCCAGTTAGATGGTAGTTCCCACGTTGAGCCAATTCGTAATAGTATTCCAGAAGCCACAGCAAAAGAGAGTGAAAAATTGGTCCGCGCTCTCTTAACATCCTTAATATTTTTCCTTATTTTTTTCTGAAAGATCTTAGTGTATATTTTGGTAAACCAAGAAATGTATATCATTTACTCTTGCTGTTAAATATCCACTTCTATTAAATTTTATTGCCATAACACCATTGACGATGTCTTTTATCAGGTGAAAGAAACAGCAGGAAATGTTAATGAAGCAGTGAAAGAACTTCCAGATGCCAATTTGGTAATGTTCAAATGTAAAAAATGGCACGTTTTGGATACACTTACGATAACAATTTTTGCCACCTGCAGAGACCAGAAGATTTATGGCTTAATCATTCTAAGATAGTTCACCCTAAGCCTCACAGGAGGGATAGCCCATCTTGGAAAGCAATTCAAAAGGTACATACAATAGCATAACTTCAGTATTTTTCTTCTGTAGTTTAGACTTCATTCCTTATCCTTGGAAACAAGGAGTACACACTCATAGTTGGGCACGGACTAGAAAGAACGGTGTAGATTGCTATTATTCATTGAGCCTACTGGATGATCTAGTCTCACGTTCCTCCATGCATCTCCAACATACTTTATAGGAAAAATTGCATCAATCGTCCCTAAACTATAGCCTACTTACGCGTATAGTCCTCACTGCTCTGTCGTTAACTTGCTGTTAACTTTTCGACCCCAAACTGTCACTTTTTAACGCTGATAGCGTCAATTTTAGCCGTTAAGTGTTGTTTTTTTGTGCCAAACACGTGAGATTTAAAAGGGGTAGGATGGGAAACTAAAATGTAGGTTTTGGAGAAACGACTCTTCTGCTTCCACAATTTGTTCCGGGCCTCCAAAGGAACAACTCTGGTGCTCGTTCTCGGCGTACACCGTGGGTGCAAATTCCAGAACGGAGTAGTTCACGAGTTACTGCAAGAACGGGAATGGGGCGCCGAACGAGTTCGCACGTTAATCAAATAATTCAATCTCCACGTAATAGAGAGCTGCAAAAAGCTCAAATTAAACAGGAAAACTCGTATTGAAGGTGTTCGTCGAAAAAAAAAAGAAAATCTGAACTTTTCTGTTTTCTGTTTTGTTTTTCTGCTTTTCTGTTTTCTCACAATCCAAAACGGGCAAAGGAAAAAACTGGGAACAAAACTGGGTTTTGCAAAGGAGAAAATCATGTATTAACAGATCATACCATTCCTCAATGCTGTCAATGTCAGTGTCACCAAGGATCTTGACTAATTTCTCCTTACACAAGATGCCTGTCTTCAGAAGCTGCTTCTGGTCTTTGCTCAAGTCGGAAGACTCCATTAGATTTTGAATAAAACCAATTCCACTCAAAGGCTTTCTGATTTCCTCACGGATGTATGCCAATTTCTTGAGGCTACCAGCTGTAGCCTGTTCAGATATCCTCTGCACCTGAATAGAATATTGAAGTTCTGGACTAGCCACATGCAAAAAGAATAAAACCCCAGTAATCCTTCCCTCTGCATCAGTTCTTTTATTTGCAGAAAGTAATGCTTCTACATATTTACCCTGCTTATCGAAGAACCCAAAAAGCACTTTCTGTACATCATGGCCTGCAATTACTTCATTCATTTGTATCCTGAGCTTGGTTAATGTATCGTAATCTTTAACACGAATACCAAAATCGTTGACCGTGAAGACCTCCCCAAAAAGCATTCGCTCGGTAGCTTGTTCCCTCATTAAACCAGATAACTTTTGCATTGCATCATTCCACTCTAAGCATCGGCCGCGCTCATCTGTCATAAAAATTGGCGGAATAAGTGCAGACGGATTACGAACAAGGCCAGCATAATCACATTGGATACGTTTATATTTGTCCATAGCCATCTTTTGTCCAGTGACATCTTGCCCAACAAAGCAAATCCCGACCACATTGCCGTTTATGTCTCGACTACAACATGCATTAACTACTATTATTACAGGTCCCTTGTTTTCATGTGCAAAAAATGTCTTCAGTTTGATTTCAGCACTTCGTTCTTCTGTACCTGCCATTTTAATACCAAATAAATTGGAGAACAAGCAGAAAAATGATAAAAGGAATAAAACTACTGGTACAGTGGCAAGAAAGATAGAACTCAAGACAGAGAGAGAAATGAATGATGTGTATGATAACTGATGTACATACTTTTCAGAATAACATTACCAATCATATAGTATAGAACTACTTGTAACTACCTATTAAAGCATAGGATGCACAGGAGGACAAACTAGGAAAATTTCCAAATGCATCTGTCTTTGAACATTATTCATAAGAGCGATTAATATAATTGGTGAAAATGCAGATATTTATGCAAAGATGTGATACCTTTGTTTAGACAACACAAGATTCTAAAAGCAATTGATATTGATGAGCTAGAATATTTCACCTTGAAAAGCCAACCTTAACACGTTTTTAACCACGCCAAACGAATCTTCCTCGACAAGATTGACTAAGGGTGAGCCAATGGCCTGTTGGACGGTTACACCTGTTAGGTCTGCTGCTTTAGTATTCCACCCATTTACAGTACCAGCAGCATCAACAGCAAAGATGGGAACTGCAGCTGTCTCAATAAGACGGACCATTTCATTGGTGACAACACGTAATTCATCCACCCTCTGTATCCTTTCATCAACAGATGAAGCATTAACAATCAGTTTGGAATCTTCTGCAGCATCATCTTGTAATGACCCCCTAATTATCAACTGTAAAGAATGGATGGAATCCATTTCAACATCTTCCCACGGTCTGCTACGCCGCTTAACCACCTCGAGGAAAGCCTTAAACGACGATCTAGGGTGCATCTTTGTTCCATCATCCTTATCACTAGGATCATGTTTCGCACCACCCCACTTAATCTCATTCGCTGTGTGTGACCGGAACCAAAAAAGGAAATCTTTTGAAGTAATCCTAATTGCAGCAATTCCGCAAACTGCATCCCCAAGTTCTAAAGCACCAGGGTAGCCAGCTTCCATAAGGCTATCGGTACTTAAGCCCGTGCTTTCACCATGATACTGAAGAAGCCATTCAGCTATATCTCTAACCTGTGCCTCAGTAGGAGTGGTCCCCAGCAACCAAAGTTTCGTCCTGTAGTAAAGTGCAGCTCCATCACACTTGACAATATCCATTACATTTGGTGATTGAGTGATAATTCCAACAGGAGAGTCTCTAAGGAGCATGTCACAAAGAACAGTTTGAGTCTGCAAAATATGCTTCTCTCTAAGTTGAGCTGCCAACTCGACTTCTTTGCTCATCTGTACACCAAAAACTTGAATCAAGAACTCACAGGCATACCTTAAAGGAAATGTGACATATCTAGGGCTTCTGTGATGGCAAACCACTAAACCCCATAATTTCCTTCCCTTCTGCTGATCACTATCCAACACGCCGTCGTCATCATCATCTATCATCACAGACATTACAAGGGATGCAATTGAACCCATGTTTGCCATATATTGTGAGTGACACCCATGAGGAAATCTCAGGGTAGATCCACACAGGCTCAATGGTTGTGCCAATCTCTTATCTTGAAGAACTTTTACAGGCGGGGCCAGACAATCACATATCATTCTAACCTTGTTCTTTGTAAAGAGAAACCTAGAAGCTTGTGGTATATCTGTTGCTGGGAAATGCAACCCGAGATAGGGTTCCATGCCCGGCCTGCAAAACTCAGCAACAACCTCTCCATGCTCATCTTCATGAAATTTATACACCATTACCCTATCGTAGCCTGTCAACTCACCAATTTCCTTAACTAAAACATCGCATAACAATGAGATATTCCCACTTGCTAAAGATTGCAATCTTGAGATGGATTTGGCTGCAAGTTTATAGGATTGCAAGGCCCCAGCAGCTGTCACTGGCACATCAGCTGGGTCCAATGGTTCCAAATCAATAACTAACCCCACATCAATCCGGTGCAAAATTGCGTAGAAAGGCTTACTTGAGGTTTTACAACAAACCAATATTGGATTAAGAAGACTAACTTCCGCATAATTGGCTACTTTCTGCAAGGCTGCGGCACCTGAAGACTGAAAAAGGGTCCGAACATCTGTTCCAAAAGTTAGAGCTTCTTGTTGTCCAATGCTTGGAACTGCATGTGGCGCCAAATCCAACATCTCTGGGGCATTTTCACTATATGCTAGAACTGTGAAGTTCTGCTCATCCATAGCAACCATGCAGCCAAAAGGTTGAATGAGCCTCCCTCTCTGCATGTTCTGGAGGTAAGTTGATACAGTTGATGAGCTGACATTGCTAGTAGAACCTGACAGATTGAAGTCTACTGAAGTCGAATAATCAAACAATCGTTCAGACTCCTCAAAGTCTACATGAAGCTTAGCATCAATTGGGGTTTGAGCAACCACACGAGCATTTTGCTTTGATTGACCAGAACTGCTTCTAGAACAATTTGTTTGGTTGGTTGACTTGGACGACATTTCCCAACCTCCTAAGGGTAATAAACTACAATTCTCCTTCTCTTTCCCCTTCTTTAATAAACCAACCAATTTTTTTTTTTAAAAACAAATCTTTTCAAAAGTGAGAACCCACTGTGCAAAGGCAAACTCCTTATACAAGATCCATAAGCAAGCCAAAGCAGAGTCTCCAAAAAGATTCACTAAATATCAGAGAATCAGCCATAATCAAATCCAAAATCTAAAACGAAATAGTTCCTCTTTCTTCATCTGCTATCTACTTGGGTGCAACACCCCTCTGAAGTCATTTCTTGAGCGTGCCTTCCAAAGTTGAGGCAGAAAAAACTAAAAAAATAGTATTTAATCAAAATGAAAAACAACATAATTGAATCAGGATATTAACATGTACACACTAAATATAGTGGCATTCAGAAGCTAGTTATGCTAGTTCGACCAAATCAAAATCAAGCAAAGCTCAAAACATCAGCTAATCCAAAGAACTTCAGCTATGCAAACTTACGCCACTGCAAGTTTCAGCTGACAAAATAACAGGTTCATTGACGCCAACAAATTTTACTCCATTTATCGGTTTTCTCAGTTAACAAAGTAAACATAAAAATAAATAAATGACGCCAAATAAGAACATACCTGCGCTGCTGCGGATCAGCAAGCTACAGAAAATCAGCTACGCCAAAACCGGCGCATATACAAATCAGCTCGCCCAACTCCAGCGACCACTTCTTCCAACCAGCGCCGAACCACCATCACCAATTCGCACGCATTAGGATTCTAGTCGATAGCTTTTTAGGGCTTAGCAACAAAAAATGCTACCATTTCATTTTAAACAAAATGAGGATCCATCTCATTTCTTTTTCTTACACCTGTTTCATTTTCCATTTTTTTTCCTTTACTTATTTATTTTCCTTCTTTTATATATTAATTATATTTCTTTTTTCGTTTTATTCTATTGGTCCATTCTTAATCGTGTTTTAATTATAGCTTACTACCGCTCTAAGTTTAATTCTCGCACTTAGGATCAATATTATGTCAAGTAGATACTTATAGCAAATAAATTTTTTAAAACAATTTAAAATACGTGACACACATCGAACATTGTTAAAATTATTTAGCATTAAATTAAACGAAATGAAAATTTTCGGGTTCTTACAATAATAAATTGATAGAACATGAAATATTTGAAAACATGATATAAGGTATCGAGATACTCATTCTAGTACTGACAATATTACATTTAGCATGTATGACACATTATATCATTGTTAGAAGTTTGTTCTACATTTTTTAATAGGAGACATCATATAGATAGTGGTCCTACTCATTGAGTTATATGTTTCAGATCAATTTCAAAATGAACTAGCAAGATACTAGATAAAAGTCATTGAGGTCTACACGCATACATATAAATTCGTAACTGATATGATGTATTATATGTTCAAATATTTAGTAAAATATATGTTTTGGCATAGTGCTCAGGATGAAATTTTCTACTTAAAATGGTCACAAATTTTCAACATGTATATTCAGATTACTTGTATGGGTTC